>JAGSMR010000007.1:3850000-4120000 GCA_029286605.1 Sericinus montela | reverse complement strand
CGTCGCCGTCTTTATGTCCAAGCCAACGATATTCGTACATAAGTTTTTGAAAAACCCATTGGTTCAATCAAAAAAAATAATTTAAAGTCACGATAGCTGAGAGGTTGGGTGGTCGGAATTTCGAGTCAGACCCGAGTTCGATCCCCAGTTGGTAGACGAGCCTACCAACCCTTATTAAATGCAATAAGAGTCATTGCAGTTCTCTTTTTACAAATTATTTTTCAGACACAACTCCGCAGCAACAATTGAAACTCTACCTATACCAGGGATGAGTTCCGGTATCGTAAAGCGACCCCCGGGAAGTGTGTTGAACCCGACTCTTTTCCATTAGGAAAAGAGTCGGATAGAGACCAATAATATAATAATTTATAAATTATTATATTATTGGTCTCTGAAGTATGAAAACTGATAATGTCTTCTACTATGATGCTTTAAATTACGAAGAAACAGAGTTATTATTACATCACATGAAATAAAACACACTCAGTCACACCCCGGCTCAAATACTAAGGATCGTTATAAAACGTTAAACTTACAGTTACATATATCATGAAATTTTTTTTTCTTCTCTGACGACGTCCGTGGACCAGTGGCGAATACACCAGTTATCATGGTGTCGTGGTATCGGGTTTGATTTTAATAGGGTCCGGGCCAATGTAGAAAACTTTTTTCTGTACATTGTTTAGGGCTAGGCGCTCGGGTCTAGGTGTTTTTGATACCTTCATTATTTCCGATTCCATAACAAAAGTGCTATAGCTACTATCTTTGGGATCAAAACAATATATGTGATGTTATCCCTATCTCGTAGGTATTCATTTACATACGCACATACATAAGGACAACATCACATACATTGCTCTAATCCCAAAGTAAGCTATTTACAATTGCTGGCGACGGACTTCTGGAATCAGAAACAACGAAGGCACCACAAACACCCAGACCATACTATTGTGGCCAGCGCGTCTTCTATTCTGAACTGCATAATGGCAAGCGAAAACTTGACGACCAATTACTGCGGTTCAAAGATATACTTATGCGACACATGAAGAAATGTGACTTAGATCCGTCACAATGGGAGACAATAGCTGTGGACCGGTCTCTGGAGGCGGACCGTGAGCACTAAGGTAAGGAGTATGAGGGAGTACGTGTGAATAAGCTCGATGCCGCATACGTGACGCGCGCAAGACTCGATCACCTGCAGCCAACACCTACAATTATGTCGGAGAGGTGCTGTTTTTGGCTTAATACAGTGTCGTATCGAATCGAAATGTAAACAACAATCTTTGTAAACTTTATTTATTTTATCATAATTTATGCCTTAGAAAATATTGGAACTTATATTTAGTACGTAAGGTAGTAGCAGTAAGGAAAGCTTGAATTGCTTAGTCTTCTAGTTTTTTCAGTTTTAGCCACACTTCGCCGTCGGCGGCGTATGCCAATGAAGAGGCCTTGGGTCTCATTGGTACTGATGTGCGGTCATCCAACGACAACTCATACTTGTGCAATAGCTTCACAAGTGCGAGCTTCGACTGGACGTACCCTTGACGGAGACCTAGAATTATTACATCAATTATTACTTTAGATACCCGTCTCGATGGCCTAGTTACCTAGGGACCCTTTCTTCAAAGCTAAGGGTTGCAGGTTTTAATACAGTTAGTGGTAAATATTTATGTAATGTGGATGTTTGTCGAGTCATGGGTGTGTGTATTATATATGTGTATATGAACATTTACCTATGTAAATTTATAATTATATACGCAATTAAATATAACCAGGTGGCAAGCTCGTGCCAATGGATTTTTCAAAAACTTATGTACGAATTACATCGTTGGCTTGGACATGAAGATAGCGACGGGCTCACCACCTGTCATGTTGTCTCGAAAACATTTTCGGTGGAAAGTGGGTCTAAGGGACTTAATTGTCTAGACTAGACATCTGTCTACTCCTGTATTGGAAATTGCGCGAATATATTTATTTATTTAATTTTAATTAAATAAATTGTATCGTTAGCTTGGACACAGAGATGGGGATAGGCTCACCACCAATCAGGTTATCCCAAATAGTCTTCGTTGAAAATTTGATAGAAAGGACTTAGTTTAGTACCGTATATACTTTCATAGGCATCAGATGTAGCTGTTAATTTGGAGTTACAAACAAGTACAGATGTATAGATCTATAATTAAAATTTGTATGAGTAACAAATACAACGCGCAAAGTCATTAACAAATTTGTTCGTTAGCACGGCGATCTTTTTTGTGGAAGGTGGCAAATGAGCTATCAGTTTACCTAATGCTAATGGACTACAGACGTCATACGCAACTGCCTTTAAGACAGGAATTGGGATAAGGGAAAAAAGAGAAAGGAGCGGGGTGGAAGTGTGTGCCTCCAGTTACTTCATCACCGAGACAGATCGAAACACGATAATTTGTGAGGTCCTGACCAGTTCGAGCCTGCCCATTCATGCTGCAGTCGAAGCTACCCCTACCACGGTACTTTATCAAAAAACATTTTTAATCGCTGAATAAAATATCTACTATGGGAATGGATTAAGTTTTAATTTTTATCTTTACATTATTACCATTTTCTTCTGTTTAATATTGACAATTTATACTGTAAAACCGAGCCCTAATAATTTTTGTTCATAAAATTAATACAATGGTTTTGATCATGGAGTAAAATATCGTGAATGTTCCATGTTAAAAATAAAAAGTTGGAAATCAACAAAGCCTCATTTATTTAGCCAAATTTTGAATGATTATTTATAAAATGCTTGTATACATATTTTCTTAAGTCAACTTTAACATGGTTTAGATATTACGATAGAACAAGCAGACACAAGAGTTTATTTAAACTTTTGTAATACTTTTCTGTATCTATATTAACGGTTTTAAATAATTAAGTTCACTATCACATCGTCAGTAGGAAGGTCTGCATGAAGGTGTAAAATACAAAGTGTCCACTAATGGGTGCATTAGTAGACTTATATATGACTGTCAATCTTATATCCTCTTACCAATGGGTTTTTCATAAACTTACGTACGAATTATATCGTTGGTTTGGACATAAAGACGGCGACGTGCTCACCACCGTCACGTTGTCCCAAAAATATCTTCGGTGAAAGGTGGGTCGAAGGGACTAAATTGTCTAGACTAGACCTCTGTCTACCCCTGTCTTTGGAATTGCGTGAAGATATTTATTTATTTATAATCTTATATTATGACTATCAGTATATTTTAATATTCATCGTATGGGTGACTTCTTTACAAAAGGCCAACAACTATCGTTATTTTCATATATCAATTTATGAATACAGTTATGAAATAAATACTTAACTAATTAATTTGTAATACAACAAACGAATGCCAGTGCCTTAATTCGTTGTCATCAATATTTAGATCAATAGAGAGTTCATCTAAAAAGTGTAAATAGATAAGAAGTATGACGAATAAAATGTATAAAAAACTGAATAAAAAAAAATTACAAATGATCTGACATGAAGTGCATACACACAAAAGCCATCACATACATTGGTAAACAGATAACCAGTTGATAGCAATTTCAATTATTAAAAAAAAGGTCACAGCTTGTACAAACAAAGCAACAAATTTTATTTGTATATGTCATAAAAATGTCTTACCTATACATTTACGTGGACCTTCTCCAAAAGGCATCCAGTGACATGGATGCATTTTTGCCTTTCTTTCTGGTGTAAATCTTTCAGGATCGAAGGTGTCAGGATTCGGAAATATGTCTGGGTCCATTTGTATAGCCTGCACTGGAATGAACACTAATGTTCCTTCATCTATGACTACATCACTATTAGGCATTCTGTATTCTTTTGTACATCTTCGGAATAGTGCGCGCATTGGTGGATACTTTCTCATTGATTCTGTAACATAATCTAGTTTAAATGTTTTTATTAAGCACGATGAATAAGAGTATTTTAAATAATTGGACTTACATCCCTAAACGTATTTTTAACTTATATCTTTTAATAAGATATTGCTTCAGAAATTTTGTGGCTTCTGATCAAAATACCGCGACAATTGGTTTTAGGCCTCTCGTGATGTGAACCTGACACTGCGTAAAGAATTCTGAAGGATCCGAAACAGGTGGAAACCTAAAGGTGCAAGGTCAGGACTATATGGCGGATGCTTTAACACCCTCCCAGCCAAACTCTCTCAATTTTTGCTGAGTAACTAAAGATGTGGAAGCGTTATCATGATGAAAAACCACACCCCTACTGTTGATTAATTCCGGCCGCTTACAATACAAGTACAAGTAGTATACGCCATGAGATTTTATTATAAATTCATACATACTGCGAAAAGTACTATATAATGCGAAAAGACTTTTTCCCCAACCTATTACACGCCATTCCCAATACAGGGATAGACAGAGATCTCGACAATGAAGTCTTTTCGACCCACCTTCCACCAAGGATATTTTAGGGACAACGTTACAGGTGGTGAGCCCGACGCCATCTTTATGTCCAAGCCAACGATATAATTCGTACCTAAATTTTTGAAAAACCCATAGGTACGAGCCAGCCACCTGGGGATCAAACTCGGGTCTCTAGGCTCGAATTCCGACCACCCAACCACTCGGCTATCGTGATTTGAATGATTGTTTTCATTTTGGTTTCGTTGGTCCTTAGGTATAATATATACCATTAAAGATGAAAAATATACGAAGAACATCACAGGCAAGCCAAAGCAAGCAGTATAAGCGTGTCATCAACATCAACTTCAACATCATCGTCAACTTACCATCAAGAATCATGTTCATGTAGATCATCTCACTCTGTGCCTCATAAGTACACTCTCCGTTATATTTTGCCAATACTCTTCTAATCTCTTCCCGTGCCTTGTTTTGTAAATGAGGATTGAGAGCTAGTTCGTAGGCAGCTAGCTGACCCACAGTCGCCGATGTCTCGTAACCAGCAACCATATAAAGCATTGTATTTGCTGCCACGTCGTTCATCGAAAATAGACCTTTGTGCATTTGGTTTACGCCTGAAACACGTTAAACTTAAAAAGGTATAATGGTACCCCAATGGTAATAAAAAATTAATGGACATACCTTCGTTCATGGAGTCGTCATTTTTTAAGTCTATTAAAGTCTGAAGAAAGTCGTTCCTCTTAAAATTATTTTTCTCTCGAAAACTAACAGTTTGCGACACCAAGTTGTAGAAGAAATTAATTATTTCGGGATTGAATCGTCTCATTCTCAATGTATTAAATAAATCAGGTGCAAAAAATGCTAGAGCTATGGCAAAGGTCCTGCGAACAATAATTTGCCTGTTATTACGTATGATACATATAAATATTATAATATCGTTCTCTTCATAATATCAAAGAAATAGGCTGGGCAAATAATAGTTTGATTGACAATGTGTAATCGTCTCCAGATACATCCATTAAAAATTGTTCCCTTTATTATATTGAAGAAATAGGGTAGACTAGTAACTTATTAGTATACCCACTTCCGGTGAAGCAGATGATGCTGTCGGGCCAATTGCGTGCTGGCGCCTAAGACAATACTTTATTTGACTGACATGGCATGATACAGTTCGTAATTTTATATTTAATAATAATAGATATCTTCACGCCATTTCCAATACAGGGTTAGACAAAGGTCCCGAAAATTAAGTCCCTTCGACGCACCTTTCACCATAGATATTTTGGGACTACGTGACAGGTGGTGAGTCCGTCGACATCTTTATGTCCAAACCAACAATATAAATCGTACATAAGTTTTAAACTCATTGATAAGAACCACCTGGAGATCGAACTCGGCTCTCCCGATTCGAATTCCGTTCAACCAACCACTCGGCTATCGTGATTTGAATGATTGTTTTCATTTTGGTTTCGTTGGTCCTTAGGTATAATATATACCATTAAAGATGAAAAATATACGAAGAACATCACAGGCAAGCCAAAGCAAGCAGTATAAGCGTGTCATCAACATCAACTTCAACATCATCGTCAACTTACCATCAAGAATCATGTTCATGTAGATCATCTCACTCTGTGCCTCATAAGTACACTCTCCGTTATATTTTGCCAATACTCTTCTAATCTCTTCCCGTGCCTTGTTTTGTAAATGAGGATTGAGAGCTAGTTCGTAGGCAGCTAGCTGACCCACAGTCGCCGATGTCTCGTAACCAGCAACCATATAAAGCATTGTATTTGCTGCCACGTCGTTCATCGAAAATAGACCTTTGTGCATTTGGTTTACGCCTGAAACACGTTAAACTTAAAAAGGTATAATGGTACCCCAATGGTAATAAAAAATTAATGGACATACCTTCGTTCATGGAGTCGTCATTTTTTAAGTCTATTAAAGTCTGAAGAAAGTCGTTCCTCTTAAAATTATTTTTCTCTCGAAAACTAACAGTTTGCGACACCAAGTTGTAGAAGAAATTAATTATTTCGGGATTGAATCGTCTCATTCTCAATGTATTAAATAAATCAGGTGCAAAAAAATGCTAGAGCTATGGCAAAGGTCCTGCGAACAATAATTTGCCTGTTATTACGTATGATACATATAAATATTATAATATCGTTCTCTTCATAATATCAAAGAAATAGGCTGGGCAAATAATAGTTTGATTGACAATGTGTAATCGTCTCCAGATACATCCATTAAAAATTGTTCCCTTTATTATATTGAAGAAATAGGGTAGACTAGTAACTTATTAGTATACCCACTTCCGGTGAAGCAGATGATGCTGTCGGGCCAATTGCGTGCTGGCGCCTAAGACAATACTTTATTTGACTGACATGGCATGATACAGTTCGTAATTTTATATTTAATAATAATAGATATCTTCACGCCATTTCCAATACAGGGTTAGACAAAGGTCCCGAAAATTAAGTCCCTTCGACGCACCTTTCACCATAGATATTTTGGGACTACGTGACAGGTGGTGAGTCCGTCGACATCTTTATGTCCAAACCAACAATATAAATCGTACATAAGTTTTAAACTCATTGATAAGAACCACCTGGAGATCGAACTCGGCTCTCCCGATTCGAATTCCGTTCAACCAACCACTCGGCTACCGTGATTTACTAATTTTATATTTACATTTCGATTTTGTGAATATTAACTAACTTCCTCAAAGGCCTATAAAAGTATACTGCAAAACGTCGGACTCCCCGTGCGGAGAATTTGTCATAATCGTCATGTAAATTGCCAATCACAGACGGTGCTGATCTCGAACTTGTCGAAACTGTTACCCGCCATCTGCCGAAAGCAACTACCATTTTCAAAACTCCTTAGTCGTCATTTATGATATCCACTGAAAGGTAGGAGATAGCGAATACACAAATAGCGAAATTATAGTACTAAACAAATAATGCAGTAAAATTACAAAAGAATATTGCGTAGGTGGTATAAAACAAAAAGAATATTAAGTGTCTGTCTCCCATACGGTGCTATGAGTAAGTCCGACAATAAGAGTCGAAAATGGCGACTACTCACATTTTTGTTACTTATAAACTTAACGGAATTATGTACTTAATAATATAACACAAACTAGCACTGCATTTCTTTTTCTGTGCTTGATGTACATTTAGGTGAAATGCATTCACACACGGTTTTCCCGAGTGAACCTTCATAAAAATCGACGTTAAATAATTTAAAAAGCTCCGAATTGTGGTAGTTATCAGTTTTTAGTTACAATTATAAAAGAATTGCACATCAGACCACAAATCGTCAGGCTCATAAAGCGCATCAGCTTCTTAGGTATTAAATGTCTGGCACTGCCACAGATCAAACATTGACAAATTCTAGAGCATTTTAAGTTGTTCATGATCCTTTGTGGAAGAGACATATGTTGTGCAGTAAACTTTAACACGCCGTCATATATGTATTTAATATGCTATAATTTAAATCAAACATCTCTACTTATTCAATAACAATATTTTTTATTCAATTGTTTTCACGGTTTAATTCCCTTGAAGTCTCTTGTATTATTTATTTTGTAAGTTGTTTTACTTTTGTGTACATGCACTAACATATGTATAAAATTAGAATCATACTAATTAAAGGTTGCCTATCGTACCAGATTAATAATACGTACCAGGTTATTAAATTTCCAATACATATTTTTACCAAACTCACTACAAATTGGAAGGAGTATCAGATTTTCTTTCAAAAAATGTGTACTGATCAACATTAAATATACTCGTACATTAATTATAAATTATTTATACGTAATATATGCTTATTGCATACTGTAAGTACAATATACTTAGTATACAAATAAGCTTGCTATATTAATTCAAGATCCATTTTTACTAATTATATGTCTACAGTAAATTTTACGAGACTGGAACCCATTAAGTTTAAAAAAAGCGTTATTAGAACTCATGCTTTGCTATAAGGGTAGTGTCTAAAATGTAATCATTATGTTTACTTACCAATATATTGAGCGCGGGTTGAAGTATTCATGTCCACGGACACAGAATTCAGAATTATCATTTTTAAAACCATTGCACTCTACTCCAAAACCGACGCTACCTATGATCTCCATGGTGTATTTTTCATAGAACTTGGAAAAATTTATTGATTCCCCATTTGAATGCAGAAGGTCTGCGTATACTAACGCATCATTTGCTATGTCTTCCACTAAGGGATACATTGATTTAAACTTACTAGAAGAAAATGAAGGCGAGATTTTCAATCGTAATTTTTTCCAACTGTTTCCATGTAGATTGAAGAGATGCCCTGCTAGTGGATCACCGACACCTCCAGAAAATATTCCATGAGATTGGAAATTATCAAAATCTTTGATCAATATATGTTTTATCACATCTGGGTCGAAAACACACAACACCGGCCGGTGGAGGCAATACATGCCGATGTATGGCAAATGTTTGTATTTAAAATAATTATCACAGTATGGCTGGAAAAACTGCACCTTCCGAATGATCACATTCCTTACGTTCCCGAAAGGTACTACGGGCTTAGGTGCGAAAACACCTTTCTTTGTCCAATATATATATTGATAGTGGAACCATAAGAAAGTGAAGGTAAATAATGTTATTAATAAAACTACGAATTCTTTTGTAAGCACTTTAGCAAAAAAAATAAACATTTCAATAATTATTGCACTTCACATTAATTTTTGCGCGGAACAGAAAAATTATTTTACTAACAACTTTTTTTCGCACATTGCAACTTAAATAAGTTAGATCGCTACAACGTCCCAGCAATGAAAACCCTGCCAAAGCACGATCATAAATAAATTAGAATACTGACTTGACCGTTCACTTCAAAATATGCTTATGTAAGGTCGAAAATAAAAACCTATGAACTAACGCATACTTAATTTTGAAATATATATATTTAATTGTGCATACTATTTAATTATTATTTAATTTGACTACCTTATGAGTTTATATATATATATATATATATATATATATATATATATATATATATATATATATATATATATATATATATATACATATATATATATATATATTTATATATATATATATATATATATATATATATATATATATATATATATATACATATATATATATATATATATATATATATACATATATATATATATATATATACATATATATATATATATATATATATATATATATATATATATATTTATATATATATATCTTCATGAAGGTGGAGAGCCCGTTGCCACCTTTATGTCCAAGCTAACGATGGAATTCGTACATAAGTTTTTGAAAAACCCATTGGTACAGCCTGCCACCTGGGGATTGAACTCGGGTCTCTCGACTCGAAATTCCGACCAGCCAACCACTCGGCTATCGTGACTTTATACGCACTTAAGAAGATATTATATCTTACATAAAGGTTAATGTAAAGTAGACTTCTTTGAATTAGACGTCGATTCGATGATGTCTATGATGGAGCGCTACCTTGAAGAGGCGCATTTCCTTTATTTTACAGTTAAAGTTTTGTCAATTGTTGAATATGAATTATTTTCTCCTTTGCAAAAAATTTCACAGGGCTTGACTATCTTTATTTATACTTTAACGGAGCTATGATTTATAAAACACTACCACTTCTTCTTCTTTGTTGATTTTACTCGCTATATCAACAGTTGATACACTGCAATAATGACGTCCAAACTGTCGCTCGCCCATGATGAAGACATGAATGACTTTTTAATTATAAGCGCCCGTTTTCTAATTTCGTCTTGACATTAGAAAAACGTGTTACAAATTTATTTTTTAATATTTCTTAATATTGTTTTAATTATTTTTTAATTATTTTTTAATATTGTTCATTTTTAAAAATTTGATGTTTGCTTGATGGATGCTTTGTGGATACCGTTGTTTTTCTTGGAATAACACTTAATGCAAAGTTTCAATGAGGCCCCCGTATATCCCAACTTGCGAGAAGGTTACGCTCTGCAGTATATGCTGTAAGAAAAATAAGATTCTTAAATGATGTACAAACGGCTAGACTTGTTTATTTTAGTTACTTCCATAGCATAATGTCATATGGTATTCTGCTATGGGGTCATGCAGGTGACACAGGAACAGTATTTGTTTTACAAAAGAGGGAAATCGAGCTTTATATTGTCTTAATTCTAGAGCATCTCTTAGAGAGAAATTTAAAGAAATTAATATTTTAACAATTTGGCCTCTCAATATATATATGAAAATTTTATGTATGGGCATAAAAACATTAATACTTTTAGCAAGACTTCTGATGTGCATAATGTAAATACTAGTAACAAACACAAGCTAGTAACACCGGTTACTAGACTCCATAGAGTAAGTAACTCGTTCATAGGGCGGTGTATACGCTTCTACAACAAAATCCCGGTAAATGTTCAAAGTCTGTCTATTAACAGGTTTAAGAAATTTATTAAAGAAAAACTTTATAAGAAGGGTTATTATAATATAAATGAATATATTAATGACAGTAACCCCTGGGAATGAGTTAATCGCTCCCAAGCTATTTCTAGAAAATATCATATCACATTGTATAATACATTGTATTGTAAAAAAATTACCAAAAAGAGAATACCCACGGAGTTTCTTTCGCCTGTTTCTTTCTAACGGAAAGAAACAGGCGAAAGGAACCTCATTACGAAACGGTGGTAGATTAAAAATGACTATCGATAAACGAATGTACGTTCTTATGTCGATAAATAAATGATTTGATTTGATTTGAACTCTACACATCTTAAATATAACGATTTTCAGATTTAATAGCGTTTTTTATTTAGTTTTTAACAAACTAATGTTTCTTCCCGACATTTCGGATGCTTTACAGCATCCGTGGTCACGGGGGGACTTAGGTCTTGAACGTCCCGCTGTCATTGCTACCTTCGGCTACTGTCAACTTTTATTTATTAATTTTGGATCCGTTTTTGTAGAACGTGCTCATTGTATCTTAATGCCATGCAATGATATGCTTGGTCTTGAAATTTTTTTATTTATGACAGAACCCCAAAAAGAAAAAGTTGATGCTTACAGTCTGCCACATAACTATTTTTACTCTGCTGGGACTTGACGTCAGTCTGTCAGTCTTATTTCTGTACGAAAGACTTGAAACTTCATAATAAAAATCTTTAACCTATCTTCATAAATCTTGGTCAATTTAAAATTAAAATTTCAAAGTTACAAAATTGACACTGATTTATTTCGTGGCAAACAGTCAAGTGCAAAGTTGTGAAATATAAGACATAATTTGCCGTAGAATGTCTCTAGCAAATTTCGCAAAACCTGACCACGTGACCATTAAGTTTAGCGGGTAAGGTCAAATAAAAAATGAAGTATGGATAAATTATAGTTCCTAATAAATTGGCGAGTGATGTATAATTTTTATAACTGTAATATTAACTTTTTCAATCATTTTTTATCCTGCAAAACAAAGCGTACACCGCAGATACACATTTACTTAACTATTCTTTGACTCTACTATACTACATTAATTTTAACATATCTAAAATCCATTCGACCCATCTTTAAGCCAGGAATTTTATTGGCACATCGTGACAGGTAAACCTGTCTTCAGTCTTTCGGTCCAAGCCAACGATAAAAATCGTAAAAGCTTTTGCAAAAACTCACTCCAACTACCAAAGGATCGAACTCAGGTCTCTTAATTCGAATTCTAATCATCCAACAATTCGGCTGTCGTGACAAAAATGTTCGCGAAGTTCACTGAATGCCTGATTAAGTAAACAGTTTTTGTATTTCTTAATATTAACTTAATTTTATAATTCCAAGTGCCTTTGAACTTGTTTCTCGGTTTCTGTTAATTAAATTTATATTCACATTATTTTTTGAGTTACGAGTACATTTTTTAAAATGTATTAAATGAATAAGCAGCAAATTTAGATTTTGTAATAAAAATTTATTTTACGCTTGACCTTTACATATCATGGAAGTTTAACAATAGAATAAACCACAACTAAACGTGGCCAAGTTTAGCTAGTTATAATATAAAACCTGCTTAATGATCACATTTAAGTATGATATTTATATAAATATCATACTTATATAAAGAAACACGAAAAAAGTAGCTACTTGTATTATATAATACAAGTAGCTACTTTTTTCGTGTTTCTTTTTTGCTGTCTGTAATATATGTTTTTGTTAGATTTTTTAAATATCATTTTGTCTTAACAGACCCCTTATGTTCGAAGGCAGAGTCACAGAGCACCAAATAGGTTTTCGGGTTGCCATTTACATTTTTAAATAAAGTTAAAAATTAATTTATTTCATCAGTCATTATAGCTTTGTAATCAGGCCACACGCTTTTATTGAAAAGTATACGCGAAATACCCAAGTACAATATTTATTTTAAATATTTAATTAATGAAATTTGTTTTTGATTACGAAGTTATATCAAATATTCCAGTCAAGCAGCAACCTATCCATGTATGTATAGCGGATAATTCACTTCAGGAAAAGGCACTGAAATTTTTCTCATAATAATTCTTTGACGCCACTTCCAAATTAATAACTTTCACTAAACGCATATGAAATAAAATAATCGTGAATTCTACAATTATACCAAAGAGTATTCAAATCGTTCTAATTACATACTCTTTGATCACTACCTTTATAATTAAATTCATAGATAATACGTATATAACTGAATTATATTGTAACAATCGATTAGCAATTACAATAACCATCTCTTTTATTTAGGAGTGTGGGCCCTGCGATAGATAATATTTAGTATTATTATCGGAGTACTGTTATAAATGGAGAAAATAAAACTCTATGAGGAATACAGACTAATCGAGAAAGGAGAGTCTGAGGTAAATGGAGCTTGGAAAGGTGAAATATTTCTAAAGTACTTGACATTCAATCATATTATGAGGTTTAAGGCTTCACATTAGCTATTTACATTGTTAATTATATATTAAATAAATATTAGTTTATAGTTCTTGATGTTTGCTTAATCGTACCTTAAAGAGTGCACATACAGACAGACAATATTTTCAACAGATAATACTATAATGTCCTTTGCGAGAAATAACCGGGAGTAGTAACAATAAACTATTTTGTGGTATCAGCGCAAAAATTTACCTTTCCCAACGGGTATTGTAAAATGATAAAAATGAGAAGAAAGAGATGACTATCTGCCGGTAATATCAGCATATTCTTCTCAAAAACGCCGACGAAAATGAAGCAGTTCGGTGATAGGAATCGGCGTTTAAGTTGCAAGATTTTTTGTAGTGTTAGTACCAATTTACTTGCCCAGAGTGACGATTGTGGCAAATCGTGTGTGTTAGTGAACTTTTACTGGCCGTTAAGTAAATAAGAGCTCCTCCGTATATGCGTAGGTTTTTTTATCGTAACGGCTAACATCCCTCATCATCTTCTTATAATGGGCGCCCATAATGGGCCACTGCAGTCTCTAAAAACTTCACCTATTAGGATAATTTGCTCATTTCACTTTAAAATCAGAAAAACTATCTAATTTTAAGACCCTTCAACAGCTTCTATATCATTGAAAAATAGTAAATCTCACATGTCTCACATATATTATGTCACATGTCACATACATTATGTTATGTGTATATTGCCTCACAGCTTTACTTTGAGGCCCTTTTCTATACTTTTAAAACCGAAAAAGTATTTTAACGTTTTATTAATATTGTAAGTCTTAGGGTAAGTAACACCATGCTAGACCAAAAAATATTTTAGTATTTAAATAATATCAAAATTTCTTCATTGCGTTTAAATAATATCAAAATTTCTTCATTGCATTGTTATTATATCTTCAAGCTTAGTCCCGACGGGGGCAATATTACTGATATACAATATGTTGATTTTATATTAATATAATGCCATTTTAGTCATCTTATCTCCTGTCATAGCAGACTAATGTAAATACTAATGTGATTTTGTAATATCCATAACACATTTTAAAAGTAGAACACGTTATCTCGGTATTACTTCAGCCATTGATGCCTCGTTGTTTTGCTAAATTGCCTTTCGAATCCATTACAACATTATAATATTTTAACGAATGCAATAAAAGGATGAGTTTGTCAGGTCGGTGTTTTTTTTTTATGTTTGTTACCTCATAATTTTATGTAAACCAATTTCGAAAACTTCGAACAAACTGATACACCGCGTTGCTAGGACATTTCTACGTTGATTTACCATGTAATTCAAGGAAATTCCTTTAAGTTTATATACTGTAATTTAGTTTGCGTCTATGAGTCATCATTTTTGGGTGCTGAGCTAGTGATAGGAATCACCATTGCACTCCTTAACGGTTAGGAGATATGCAGTAATATGCGATTTGTCGATTGAAACTTTCGGACTGGTTTGTGAGTTTTTGTATTTCGTACGCATTGTCATCATTATTAAGTCACCTACAACCAGATACGCGCCCTCGAAGTATTTTCGTACACACTATGAACCTGAGGTTGTCTACACTAAAATGGAAAATTATTTTATTTAAAAAAATCAAAAGAACACAAAATATCTAACTTTCTTTGGTTTTATTTAATTGGTCTAGGAGTTGAAGACGTAAATGTTGTGACTTATGGCTAACTTATCATTGAGTATAACCTAGAATCCGTTACGACATCCTCCAGGAAAAGGAAAAGCAAATTCTTACTATTTTTAATATTTAATAGCCGACTTTTATTAAAAAAAAAAAACAAAACTCATTGGCAGTAATTACGAGTAAAAGAGAGAACTGTCAACATAATTTAAGGAAAATGCTTCATGTACGCTGGTTTTCTGATCGGGAGGGCACCGAAATGAACAGTTTCGGACTCGAATCTCAGAAGAGAAACATACTGACTAAAAACCATCCACGGGATACTGAGAAATGTTTTTAGGGCGATTAGCTAGAGCCCGCCGTCCCCGCAAAGTGATGTATAGGTTCCTCTTGTATAGCCGTGGGTGTAGAATAGATACATTAATTAAGCCCTATCGCCACGACAAAGCGGGCAGGGGTATCTTCATTTTTTCTAACATTTTCTGGCTGCTACATATAACATCACGATAAAATAATGTTTAGACTTTGTATTAGAATAAATTTAACTTAATTAATATTAACTCCTACTGATTCTATGTTGGTAAGTTTATCATTAAGATATTTTTTTTTCACCTTCACGTATATCCAATTACATGGGTCTCATTCAGTCAGACAGTTCTCATCAGTTAGTAAAACGTATATAATGATTATAAAAAAAACGCTTCAGTGCGAACCATCCTCCTTGAATATGAGCATCTTGATTCGAATTCCGATCACCCAACCACCAAAATTGAATAGAGACACCAAAATTGAATAACCTACGTAACCTAAAACTAAATTGTGTATCGAACCGAAAGACCGCTAACTCAACACAGGAGTTACATTAATAAGATGCGCAGATGGACATACAGATAATTCCCTGACTGTTAGTAAATATACAAAAAAATATATTAATCTTTTTCAGGGGCACATCTGCTGCTATTCTTTATGACCTTCGTGTTCGGATCGTTTTGCACCTTTTGCTTCCATATGATGATGTACTTATTCGACGAAAAATGTGTTTTATTCCCGAAGCTCCTATCTCTAACAACACTCCGACATAACCTTATCTACGAGTTCATTCCCGATGAAAAAATGGCTGAAAGTTAGACAAATAAAAACTAATATTTACTTAATACTGAAATAGTTTTTACTAAATGCTAGATTGCTAGATAATTATTAAATGATACAAGCCCACAATTTGCTATCTATGTATTTTACACTGCAATAAATTGCTATACTATGCTGCGCAGCGGGGGCTTCGTATTGCAAGAAGTAGCGCGACGGACCTCTTGTTCTAATATGAACTTCTTTCATGTCTACATACATACATAACGGGCAGTCATAGTTCCCTGCTGGGCATAGGCCGCTCCTATGGGAGCCCTCCCATGGCGGGATAACCTTCGCTAAAAATATCAGACCAAAATAATCAGACCGAAGATGGGTAGCAGCGCCTGAGATGCGAGTGGTCTGGTTCTGCGATGGCCAATCCGCTTGCCAAACGTGGCGATTTTGGCAAATCCTCCCTATGGGAGAGGCCTATGTCCTGCAGTAGACTTTAACAGGCCGGAGAAGTACAATATGTTAGACTTATAGATCGGCTTACAGAACTCATTTCTTGCAGTGCTACCAGTGGACTTTCTCAGTACCCAATGGGTTGACAAAAGCGCCTGCTACCTGCCGACTTACGTACCTCTTGTATCAGGAATCTTTGGGCTGGTGTGGACCACGATGTTCCTTATGTGCTCCGCCAGTAGTCGCACACTGACAGGGTTATACTGTTATATTCTTATTTATAAATTAGTAAAAGTCACGATAGCCGAGTGGTTGGGTGGTCGGAATTTCGAGTCAAGAGACCCGACTTCGATCCCCAGGTGGCAGGCTCGTACCAATGGGTTTTTCAAAAACTTATGTACAAATAATATCATATAAGTGAAAGGTTGGTCGAAGGTACTTAATTGTCTAGACTAGACCTCTGTCTACTCCTGTATTCGGAATTGCGTGAAGATATATTTTTTTATTTATAAATTTGTGATACTGTTCTAATGGATACGTTGATATAATTTGATTTGTTAATAATATTAAGTCAGGATAACCGAGGGGTTGGATGATCGGACTTCGAGTCAAAAGACCCGAGTTCGATCCGCTGGTGGTAGGCTCGTACTAGTGAGTTTTTCAAAACTTTTATCCTACTTATTTCGTTAACTTGGACATAAAGATGACAAAGAGCTTACCACCTGTCACCTTGTCCCAAAAAATAACTCATATATGGCATTGCTGGTATTCTTTAAAAAAAAGAAACTCAAAGTACGAAATTTACCACGAACTCGAACTTGATGATAGCACTATCAAAAAACTTGCATGCTAAGAAATTTAACAAAACAAATGTATTTACGTGGATGTGTGAGTTCGGACATTCGGAGTCCGCCGAGCGTAATTGAGTTTTCCTGACTCTATTTCTCATATAAACCTATATTGGTTCTGAAACAAAAGGTCACGATAGTTGGGTGATCGAAATATCGAGTCAAGAAACCCGAATTCGAATCCCAGTTGGTAGGCAATGGGTTTTTTAAAAACTTATGTTACGATTTATATCATTGGCTTGCGCATGACCTGCACTGCGACAGGCTTAACACCGGTCAATTTCTTTCAAATATATCTTCGGTGGGAGGTGGGTCGATACAATTTAACTGTCAAGACCTCGGTCTAACCCAGTATTGGGAATAGCCTGAAGATATTTTTTTATTTATTTTGAACTTTTGTTTTTTTGAATAAAATCTTTTATTAAAAAAAAGTTTGCAGAGACCATGGCGCGTCTTGCCCCCTGTTTTGGTGTTCTCGCTGCTTATGGGTAGCCTTTGTATCTACTCGTCCACTGTCACACACTACGGACTACAGGAACTCTGCCTCAAGCTAGGCGAAATCACAGGAAGCACCACGTACGTTTTGAATTATAAAGTATTTTTTTGTATTTATTTATTTATACTTTATTGCTTAACCTTAACTATAAAGGCAACAAAGGGCAGCCTTAATGCCTTAAGGTATTCTCAGCCACTCAACCTAGATTATAGTAATAACTTTAATAAATTTCAGTACACCCATATAACCGAGTGGTTTGTAGGTCTAAATTCTAATCTGGAGGCTGCACTCTATTCATTATCGATCCTACATACATACATATATACTCGTACATACATTCATATATACATGCATACATACACACATACATAACGGCCTATTTAAGTCCACTGTAGGACATAGGCCTTATATAAACTTGTCTAATATAAACCATAAAAATTATAGTTGTGAAATCAATGACTGCAAATAATTTCAATTAATAAAGGTAACAGATATTTTGTCTTATATTTTCACGCATTTTCCAGTGGTCTAGACATTTCACCTTTCACCAAAGCCTATTTGGGCCATCGAGACAGGTGGTGCGCCTATCGCCATCTTACTGTCTAAGCCAACATTGCAATATATTTACATACACTTTATATACTTACAAAGATTAAATAGCTTACATAAATATTTATATATCTGTGTCTGCTTATATTTGTAGATGTTCCTACACTGTGAACGTTGCAACTCTAGCATACGAAAGGCGAATCCGCGGCGTTTACCAGGCGACGCAACTAACAGTGGCGTCTGCCTGGCTCCACACCGCCTGCTGGCTGCTCTCCGCGCTACTGGCCCTGGTGCGCGTTCTGTTGGCCGTTGATTTTCATCTCGTCCGTGTCACCGCTTACCTTCAAGGAGATATTGATAAAATGCTGGTACGTCTTTGCTTTGAGTTATTTTTCTTAATCTTAACTACGTGTATTAGATAATGCTTCATCATCCCGTCAACACCGTTTTCACGTTTCGTCCTCAAACAAGTCTGAAAGGTGATCGGGAGTAGGTAAAATGGTCACTTTGTATCAGGCGGCAATAAGACCGGTTTCACAAGTTCGAGATTCCAGTACAACTCGATTTCAACCCTAGGCCTCTTCTCTAATGTTATATATTTACATATATTGTTCCAGGAACGATACGAGAGACATGTACGTACAGTTTCTCCTGATCTGCACATCAAAGACAATGACGATCACACTGCACCAAGCGTTACGAGGGTTCATTTTAAGAAGCAGTTCCAAAGCCGAAAGGTTCCTAGTTCCGATTCGGATATTCATTTAGGCACTTCTGAAGGAACAACACTATATCTTTCTAATAAAACATGTTATAAATCAGAACCTTCATTAGTTGTCGATGAACAGTTTAAATTAAGAAGACTATCAGCTTACAAAAATTTAGCTAAAGACAAACAGTTTATAGTGAAATTATTGTATGACGTACTAGATTCAACTGATGTTGGACAATATCCTGCTTTAAGTTTCTCTTCCTCAAGCTCTGTGGAAGGTACATCCAACTCCATGATAGTTCGGCAATACGGTCAAGAACGAATAACTTCTCTTCCCCGTGCAAATTTATCTGCTCATGAGTCACCTGAAAGATCGCATGAGTATTTATCTATAGATTTGCATGAACCTGAGGGGATTTTTGCTGATTTAAAAATAGTTTAGTAGAAAGTATAAACAAAATTTTACAAGAATATTTCATTAGACCAAGCACTTCTGTGTCAGAAAATGAAAAAACATTTTTGTCAAGAATTAATATTACATCAGATATGAGAGAATTTTTGGAGAGACAGTTTACGACAGACAAACCAAATGAAGATAATAATTTACAAGTAGATCAACATCTTAAAAACAACGAAGAAACAAAACAATCGGGATCAGAAGTAGGCGATCATTTACAAATAGATCAAGATCTTAAAAATAATAAAGAAATAAAGCAATCTGAATCAGAAATACAAAGAGAAACATCCCATTCTTCCCAAGACACATCTTCAAATGTCAACAACGAGAAAGAATCAAAAAACCTACAAAAGAAAAAGGAAAAACAAGACTAAATTAGTAATTATTTCTAAGAACTTTTTTCTTTTTGTGGGAATAATTAGGATGAAATGACACAATATATTTTAATTTCATATATTGAAGCATTAATTTCCATATTTTCTTTACTGTTAAGTAAAATAATACGTCCATGGATAATTGTTTTTTTTAATTGTTTGTAGTTGTACTAGGTTTTTATTACGGATCGATAATTGGAGTGTTACTGTAAGAAGTTAAAGTCCATATATTTTCTGTTATTTTAAAGTCGTTTAAGTATGTATGCTTTTCTTTATTCATTTCATATTATTTCTCGACGCAACAGATTAACTACACAGTACGAAGATGTAAGCAATAGTGATTTAAAATAAATGTTTATTATATTTTATATTATAAATAAAATATAACAAAACAGTAGAATATGGTGTGTCGGTATAATGAAGGAAAGTAATAAACATTTAAAGGTTATTTACTCCCTTTAATAATAGTAATAAAACATAGTCAGCAATTTTAAGAATTTTATATTTGTTTGGTGACGCTTATCTGAACCCAAAACCACTGAACAGATTTTCATGTAATTTTAACAGACAGAGCTTAGTTTTAGGACAAAAATAAGGCTTAATTTTTGAAATATGAGCAACTCTGTTAGGTAATCTTCATCTGTTACTGAAGTACATCTTCAATGTCATGCCCTTGTCCTTGGCATTTACACTTCTGTCCAATTAAGTATCAGCCCCTTTCAAAGATTGAGTTATGTTGTGGTGTCACCACCGTACAGTTAGCTAGTCAGAGACAGTCTAGTTTTTTATATCCAAATTTCAATAGAGCATATTTTGGACAACGTACTTGGAGATGAACTATTTGTATGTACGAGTACATACTTAGTGCTCAGCGTTTAGTGACCAAACCAGCGATATATATCGTACAAATATTTAAAAAAAAATCATTGGTACGACCTTTCCATATGGAGATGGAACTCCTGTCCATTTCACCTATTCACTTTTCATCAATTTCACCAATTTCAAAAATTCACATCTCCAAACCAATCGCCTGCCGTGGTTTTGTTTAAGTTTTCGAACCATAAGACTGACCATAGGTTGCAGTAGCCAATAGCGATCGGATGAATTGTTAGCTCGTTTCTCATATCGTTTAAAATTCTACGTTACTTTCTGAGATATATCCTGTCCTATATACTTCCCATGTGTGTTGGTGTAGGCATGCACTACCTAATATCTGTACCATCTACATGAGTTGCATTAAGATGATCATAATTTGTCATATAGTAGCGGTGCAATAATTTAACACCTCATTTTTGTTCATGAGTGTCGTAAGAGGCTTTGAGACTTAAGAAAAAGTCTTAAAAATCGCAAAGGACCTACCTACTTGCCTACAACCTATAGAACTTTGTGCCAAATTTCATTCAAACTTTCCTATTTAAATTGGTTCTCAATTTTATACGTTTTAATTTTTTAGCGCGGTATCCTAATTATTTTTAAATAAATGATTTTTTATACCTTTTGTAATTAACATTTAATATTCCAGGATAAAGTAAATAAATTCTTTCTTGTCTAAGAATAGATGTCGATAACTGGAATTTAACAATGCAAAATTAATACCATGGCTAACTACTGTTCTCCAAGTTGCAAGCACTGGCCTACATCGTGGTACAAGGTTTTCAGTCTTTGTATAATCTAGTTAGCTGTTTACTTTTGCATGTTGTTTAAGCATTTTATGTGCTTGCTTACCAAGGCTAAGGTCGTTTTAATTGAGAAAATTCTTCTTCGATAACAGCTTTCCTTATTCCACTACCATCTGTCATATGAGGAAAAATCTTTTGCACTCTAGGTAGGTTTAACATTAAAAGTTTTTACCAAAAAAATTTTACTAACATGAAATATTAAAAAATATATTTTTGCAGTTGAGTTAAATGCACCAAACATTCGTTTATTATATTTTTCTACGGATGTAACTTACGAGGTGTCATATAATAGGTTTATACACCTCCTCACCCTGCTACCTCCTTCTCTCCCTGTTCTTTCATTAACATTATTTATCATTATTATTATTTATTATTAATAATATAATAACCACATTATAAGTATTCAAATTTTCAAAAATTCTGCTTGTAATTGGTACAGATTTGAGTCACAAATTCGGTGAGTGAAATATAAACTTTTCTTCCAAAAAAATATTGAGGATGATCTCCTCTTTTTTTGGAATATGTTTAAATCTTTACTTGAATTAAGAATCTTAATTTAACTAGCCAAAACTTCTAACTGTTACAAGTTTTTTTTTTTTATTTTAGTCGCAAAGTTGTGGAATTAGAATGTCACTAGACCTTCTGTGCGTTTATTTATTGCACTAATAACTGTACCTATCGAACGTAATTGTTCATTGATGAAAATTTTACGCTGTTTGTAGGCCTTATTTGAAACTTTTACAAGTAATTGTGATGGAAGTATTAATAAAATAATTTAATATCTTTCCGCATAGGCCCTGACGGGGTAGGCAGAGAGATTTGTTTTGCTCGCCAATAATTATCTGTTTTTGTAAAGGACAACTTTTTAAAGACTTAATACGACTGGTACAGATATATTTTACCGATCGTTTCGTTTATCTTTTTTTTTCAATATGGGAACATAAATTTCACATGTCAAATTTTATAATTATTTAAATCTACAATCGTTTTATAATATCGGCGACTTTCGCTCTGACGGAGAAAAAGAAGCGAAAGAAATGAATGTACCCATTTTTTATATTTATTCCCTCCAGCCATTTATTATTATTTTTTGGCACTTTTAATCATATTACTTTTACAAGGACAAGGTCATAGGCGGAGAGCCTATGATAGACTTATCTCTGATACTTATATCATGGTATAAAAACTTATTATTTACACTTGTATAACCTTGCACCTTGAATGTTACCGCTGCTTGCTGTCAATCAATCTGCTAATTATTTAGTTTAGTTTAGCATATTTCAAGAGATTGGCTTGCTGTAGGTATCCATTGCAATATTGAATACTTTTCTGTTGTTGCTGCGAAATGTAGCCACTAAATTTATTGAGGTAATTAAATAAAAAATAAAAGTCAAAAAATAAATTTAAAGTCACAGTAGCCGAGTGGTTGAGAGGTCGAAATTCGAGTCAAGAGACCCGAGTACGATCCCCGGGTGGCAGGCTCGTGGCAATAATATGGTAATATGATATATAATAATAGGCAATGGGTTTTTTGTTATCACAAAAGTATCTTCGGTGGGAGGTGGGTCGAAACGACTTAATTGTCTAGACCTCTGTCTACCCCTGTATTGGAAATGCCGTGAAGATATTATTCATTACATAAATAAAACATACAATTATTAAATACTTACATTTATAATATTTGTTTTTTTTTGCCTTTTGAACCGATTACAACTACATATCACATTTATTTATTAAAGCTAATACAATAAAAAATATCGGCACTTTAAAACTTATTTAAATTCAATACGTAAAATAGTTAGGCAATCTAGTATTGCTTAGTCTTCCAGTTTGTTAAGTTTTAGCCACACTCCGCCGTCGGCGGCGCATGCCATTGAAGAGGCCTTGAGTCTTATTGGTACTGATGTGCGGTCATCCAACGACAACTCATACTTGTGCAATAGCTTCACAAGTGCGAGCTTCGACTGGACGTACCCTTGACGGAGACCTAGAATTATTACATCAATTATTACTTGAGATATTAAATAATTTGTGTACACATATTGTATGCGTAACAAATTCATCACGCAATGTCATGTACTAATTTGTTTGGATTACAAAACTAAACTCAGGAATTTCTTTTGGGGGAAGGTGGCATACGAGCAATCGATTAACCTAACGGTAAATGACTACAAACGCATGTATAGGTAGTCATTAATAAAGGAATTGGGGAAAAGGATGGAAAGAAAAGAGGGAAAGGAGGAAAGGGATTGGAATAGAAGTGTGAGCATTCGGCTGCTTGTCACCGGAACAAACCGAGATTACTATTAATATTGATCATGCAAATTTATATCTTCACGCAATTCCCAATACAGAGGTAGACCGAAGTCTAGTCTAGACAATTAAGTCCCTTCGTCCCACCTTCCACCAAAGATATTTTCGGGACTACGTGGCAGGTGGTGAGCCCGTCGCCGTCTTTATGTCCAAGCCAACGATATTCGTACGAAAGTTTTCGAAAAACCCATTGGCACATGCCTGCCACCTGGGGATCGAACTCGGGTCTCTTGACTAGAAATTCCGACCACCCTACCACTCTGCTATCGTGACAAATTTATAGTATAATAAAAAGTAAAAAGTAAGTATAAGCGGTCTATGAATGACAAACTGTCGGCCACAAATTTTCTTAAACAATTGTTGAAATACCGGCCCTGGGTACCAATCTGAGTCACTCGCGTATAAAGCGAACATATTGCTCACTAAGCCAGCTCACCTGCAATAATTTTTGGTCTAACTTCATAGAATTGAAATTGTGTAAAATATCGTAGATAAACAGGATAAATGTATAAGGGCTCGAAAGTATAAAAGCCCCTTTGGAACGTCTTTAAACTGATTGTCAACTTTAGAATTTTGATTATATATTGTGTGACTAGATAGAGCGTTTAGCGCGAACACGCGAATAAAATAGCTTCCATTGTTAAGATGATAAGTTAATCTATACAGTTAGTGACATTTGAGACACAGGCAGAAGCGTGTAAGAATTTGTATTTATTATAAAAATGCCGAAACACATACTCAGGATAATTAAAAAACAACCGGAAAGTTATTGGTATTTTATTTAAACGATAGTGATAAGTTATTTCGATTATGTAAGTGTGTATACTAAAAGAATTATTATTCGACTATAACCATGTAAATATTTTCATCTTATATTTCAAAATTAACATCAACTTCGCAATAATCACCTCGAGAAATCCCAAAAAAACTCCCAAATCGATATAGTTCAATAATTCCGTTACCATAATAACGACAATCGAAATGTAATTTAGTTGAAAATGTAAACAATACAGTGTCAAATATAATTCATATCATCTAAATAATTATTTTAACTAATTGTAATGTCTTTTTCTACTATATGCAGGCATGACCGAAAAGCGAGAATAAGTCAATGAATTCACGCACACTTAGATATGAAACCTGGCCACTATTTTCCCCGATGTTTGTACTCAAGACCTCTCAAGACATTTATATAATGGATTTATATAATATGAGAGGCCCAGTAGTAGAAATAATAGTCTAGTTAAACCTTCGTAATACTTCTCTATTTCCATATTAATTGTTATAAATAATTCTAAGATAATGTGAGGTAGTTCTGCCTGAAGATGTGTACAAACTGTTCAGCAGTGGATGCAAATTATGACACTGACACTACAATATATTAATATCTATTGTGTATTTTCTTCTTTTCAAAAGGCCAACAACTTACGTTAATATCTAGCTACTGTTAATTTATGAATGAAGAGATGAAAAACTTACTAATTTACTTTTCAATTACTTACTTAACTAATTGAAAAGTAAAACAAAAAAATCTATGTCAGTGCTAGGATTCTCAGTCTTCTTCAATAAAATTATAAATATCTTCACGCAATTCCCAATACAGGGGTAGACAGAGATCAAGGATAGACAATTAAGTCCCTTTGGCCCACCTTCCACCGAAGATATTTTCGGGACAACGTGACAGTTGGTGAGCCCGTCGCCGTCTATCCAAGCCAACGATATTATTGGTATATAAGTTTTAAAAAACCCATTGGTACGAGCCTGCCACCTGGGGATCGAACTCGGGTGTCTTGACTCGAAATTCCGACCAACCAACCACTCGGCTATCGTGACTCTCTTTAATATTTAATAGAAGTATATATAAGCAAATACATCAATTCAATTCAGTATAAAAATATACACATGTTATAACATGAAATACATACACTCATGGGCAATTCTCTTTGCCCCAAACACTTCGTAATTTCAATCATTAATGAAAGAACAGAGATTGTAAAAAAATACTTAGTTAATTGACTCAGGCGTTACTTTGCGGAAATTCATTGTAAAGTTGTTATTGAAAAAATTACTTCGCAACCCTCCGCATACAAATATAAAAAGGTATATGTTACCTGGTCCGAAGGTGCTCTTCTTCTCTTCGGACCAGGTAACATATACCTTTTTATATTTGTATGCGGAGGGTTGCGAAGTAATTTTTTCAATAATAACTTTAAAAAATTACTTGCTAGAGTGCATAGCAATAAAAACAAAAAGTTATGATGAATAACATACGATAAAATGTGCCTAAAATAGTGATCAAAAGTCAGAACATTTTCTAATAAAATCGTAAAAATATCATACCTATACATTTACGTGGGCCTTCTCCAAAAGGCATCCAGTGACATGGATGCATCTTTGCCTTTCTTTCTGGTGTAAATCTTTCAGGATCGAAGGTGTCAGGATTCGGAAATATGTCGGGGTCCATTTGTATAGCCTGCACTGGAATGAACACTAATGTTCCTTCATCTATGACTACATCACCATTAGGCATTCTGTAATCTTTTGTACACCTCCGAAATAGTGCGCGCATAGGTGGATACTTTCTCATTGATTCTGTAACATAATCTAGTTTAAATACTTAAAAAAAAACACTTTTAAAGACTATTCAAAAAGAAATTAAATAGTTACAGATTCTTGTACCTATCCGGATCTGTAACAAATAAATAAATCTTTACGCAATTCCCAATACAGGGGTAGACAGAGGTCTAGTCTAGACAATTAAGTCCCTTCGACCCATCTTCCACCGAAGATATTTTCGGGACAACGTGATAGGTGGTCAGGTGGTGAGCCCGTCGTTGTCTTTACGTCCAAGCCAACGATATAATTCGTACATAAGTTTTTTGATAAACCCATTGGTACGAGCCTGCCACCTGGGGATCGAACTCGGGACTCGAAATTCCGACCACACAACCACTCGGCTATCGTAACTTTGGATCTGTAATATTTTTCAATTATTTAGTAGTCACGATAGCCGAGTGGTTGGGTGGTCGGAGTCAATGGACCCGAGTTCGATCCCCAGGTGGCTCGTACCAATGGTTTTTTTCAAAAACTTATGTACGAATTACATCATTGGCTTGAACATAAAAAGACGGCGACAGGCTCACCACCTGTCACGTTGTCCCGAAAATATCTTCGGTGGAAGCTGGGTCGAAGGGACTTCATTGTCTAGACTAGACCTCTGTCTACCCCTGTATTGGGAATTGCGTGAAGATATTTATTTATTTATTAATTATTTATTAATATTTTTCCAGAATCACAGCTGTATCGGGCATTGTAAAAAAATTATCAATCTGTAAAGATATGGTAAAACATATTTTTGTAAATTTTATTATGTAATCGATGTTGAGCTGCATTCATTTAATGCTATTAAAATTGTTCCCTACAATATTTTTAAAAATTTAAATAAATAATTTTTCAAACTTAATTATTGCATACCTATGAGGGAAATTGTTAACAATTCGTCTTTCGGTATTTTCAATAAGAAGCAGAATCGGGATGAATACAGAAGCAAGAAGTTCTTAATGTTTATATAATTGCATGACAATACAAAATATACCAATACAAAATTTCTAAGTGCAACATATTTCTTTTCACATCTCTATGTCTGGATTCAGATTCGACGTTGCTTTGCTTAAATGAATTTCGTTCGTTGTAACTGCGGCGATTATGGCAAATTCATCTTGTGAAGACTTGTGTTTGTATATAACATTCGATACTACCTATCTATGAGTCTTTAGACGATGTAGTAATGGTACAAAAGTTATCATTAAAAAGTCAAGTACAAAGGAAGGACACCACTAGCAGTATACACATGGCGGAATTATTTTACTTACCATCAAGAATCATGTTCATGTAGATCATCTCACTCTGTGCCTCATAAGTACACTCTCCGTTATATTTTGCCAATACTCTTCTAATCTCTTCCCGTGCCTTGTTTTGTACATGAGGATTGAGAGCTAGTTCGTAGGCAGCTAGCTGACCCACAGTCGCCGATGTCTCGTAACCAGCAAACATATATAGCATTGTATTTGCTGCCACGTCGTTCATAGAAAATATACCATTTTTTATTTTGTTAACGCCTGCAACATATAAAAATTTTATTGCTAGAATAATGATCTAAGAATCGGCAATTGTCCGTTAGTTGACTTCTTGTCCATTTAGGTGTTTTTCTGTGTTCTTCTCTGTGTTCGATAACCTTACTCTTATCCATCATATCAAAGGTAAAAAAGTAAAACTTAAATCAAATATTCAGTTATTCTATGATTAGCAATTCCTATGATCAACTGTAATCAATATGATCAACTGTAAACTGGAAAAGTAAACATGCTGATTTTTTGTAATAGAATTTTTTAACAATTTTAACTGTACACTAAGACGGCGACAGATTCCCTCCTGCCTGTTTGTCCTGTGTTTGTCCATACGTTGTCTTTAATAACTGCAGTGAAATTTGGATCCAAAGAACTAAACTTGACAGTTTACGTTGTTGTAAGAAAAATAACTGCACATACCTGTATCGTCCATGGAGTCGTCATTTTTTAATTCTATTAACGTCTGAAGGAAGTCGTTTCGTTTAAAATTATTTTTTTCGCGAAAACTAACAGTTTGCGAGACCAAGTTGTAGAAGAAATTTATTATTTCTGGGTTTATTCGTCTTATTCTCAATTTATTGAATAAGTCAGGTGCAAAGAATGCCAGAGCTCTAGCTAAGGTCCTGCGAATAATAATTTGATTGTTAGAACATGATATGTATACAAGTATACCCATATCTTTCTTTTTCTAATATCCCTCAAACAGGCTAAAAATATATAAACAGTAAGCAACTTCAGATAGATGTTTAAACACATGACCCAATAGCCTGTTTGTTAAAAACCCTGTTTTCCAAGCTGAGGGAGGCGGGATAGGTTGCTTGGAATTCTAATATGTTTATTGTACCGTAAAGCTTAGATGAAAAGTGGGTCGATATAACTTCTAAGTGGGTGTGAGGACTCTGCCTGCTCCAGTAAAGGAAATTGCGAGAATTTTTCGAGTCAGTCCGATGTTACGGCTTAAATTTCTTAATATTTATAATCTTATCGAAATCTAAGGATTAGTTGTGGGATTACAAACTAGCGATACATTTGATATACCCATTTGTAAAAAATATTCACAAACTGTTTCCCGTAATCTCTTTCCCGTGAAAGAAAATACATTTTAAAAATCACTATGTCTAAATATGTACTGCTATGTGTAAACGTTACTATTATCTAAGAGATAGAATCGACTTTTTAAAAATAGCAATCATTTTACCAAAATAAAAAAACACAATTGATTCAAAAATATATCGCAGAAAAAAACATGAGAAAACCATGAAATTTGTTTGTAACCTGTCTATATTACGAAATATGTACAAATGGGTGAAGAGGTGGATTTTCTTCCCTTGTTTTTCCCTTGTGGCATTAAAAACCGCAATAGCTGTTTTCAGATTCCAGGACAACTAAATATCAGACCACAATTCAGCAGACCTACGACGGGCATCAGCGTTGAAGGTGACAAAAGTCTGGTACCCCAATCACAAATCCGCTAGCCAAGATATTCTCCTTACGGGAAAAGGTTATGCCCTGCCCTGGATCTTTACTGGCCGTTATATATGTATGTTATGTCGTCATTATCATAATGTTATATATTTTAATTCTGTAGGTTATGTAATAATATTTTTATTCCGTAGGTTTTACGGTCTATTTTTTAAAAATATATATCTTTTTAGTAGAATTGGTTTATGAAGTGGTGTAAAAGAATGTTTGGTAAAAAAATAAATATGAAAGGGTTTAAATGTTTTTTTCAGTCTCAATAAAAGTACGTAATAAAATAATTGACAACAACTTAGTTATTATTATGTCTGTAGTGAAGCTGACAAATAAAATAGTTTATCTAAAAATATATATAAAAGTATACTGAACTTATATAAGTTTATATGAGGTATTTTACAGGTTCTTCGGTATTCTAAATAATGGCCTATTAAATAATGGAATAAATTTAAATAATTGCCTATTAATACATAACGGCCTATTAAATTCCACTGCAGGACATAGGCTTCTCCCAAGGGGAGGATTTGCCATAATCGCCACACTTGGCAGGCGGATTAACGATCGCAGTATCAGGCCAATTTCACCTCACCCACTGCTGCCCATCTTCGGTCTGATTATATTGGTTTGATATTTTTAGAGATGGTTAACCCGCCATCTGTCGGTTACCAATAGGATATTCTAGGCTCTTTCCCTTAGTCGCCTCTTATAACACTCACGGGAAGAAAGGTAGTGGCAACATACTCACACCGTTACCACACGGCATATGTTACACAAACTTGAATTACCACTGAATTAGTGGCAAATCTCTTCTTTAAATAATTAGTTCCATAATTATTAATAATTAAATGAAAATTAAAAAAAAAAAACAACTGACATGGATGGGATTATCAGGGAAGTTTTTAAATTTTTCATTTGTAAAAATACATGCCCAATTTACACCCTTGAGAAATTACAGAAATGTGCATAGTAACTCCTTTCTGCCCCAAATTATATATTTTTCCTAACAGTAGTAATATCATTTTAGCAGTAATAGTTCACATATTTTATGGCGCACGTAGGTACTTTAGGCAGTTTAATGAATTATGAAAATTTCTTTTAAACAGCTGCTGCTAAGTAATATTTATATAACAATTGTTTGAAATATCGCATCACCCCTGTATTGCCATAATAGGCATAGCCAGAGAGAATAGATCAGCCTTGTTTTCATAATAAACAATGAATGAAAAGTTAAATAAAAACAGCTAGCAATTTCGTAAATTTATTTACATGTAAGTAGAAAGTAAGTATCGGGTAAGAAGATCCAGGTATTTGACTCTTATGTTTATTATTTTAAAATTTGTAATGAAATTTTTTTAAATTAAACTTTCTATTTACTTTAAAAAAATCGTTAGTTCGCTTAGCTTAGGTTAAGTGTTATATTATTTAATAATTTAGCTTCAAAAACATTGTTGTCAAGTACTTCGCTAGAATAAATTTTACGACACTTGAAGCATTATATAAACGTATGCTTTGCATTCTTCACCTAATTTTTACAGATGCAGCGTAGCGTAAAAACCTTAGGACGATGTTTACTTACCAATATAATGATCCCGGATTGAAGTATTCGTGTCCACGGACACAGAATTCAGAATTATCATTTTTAAAACCATTGCACTCTACTCCAAAACCGACGCTACCTATGATCTCCATGGTGTATTTTTCATAGAACTTTGAAAAATTTATCGATTCCCCATTTGAATGCAGAAGGTCTGCGTACACTAAAGCATCATTTGCTATGTCTTCCACTAAGGGATACATTGTTTTGAACTTACTAGAAGAAAATGAAGGCGAGATTTTCAATCGTAATTTTTTCCAACTGTTTCCATGTAGATTGAAGAGATGCCCTGCTAGTGGATCACCGACACCTCCAGAAAATATTCCATGAGATTGGAAATTATCAAAGTCTTTGATCAATATATGTTTTATCACATCTGGGTCGAAAACACACAACACCGGCCGGTGGAGGCAATACATGCCTATGTATGGCAAATGATTGTATTTAAAATAATTATCACAGTATGGCTGGAAAAACTGCACCTTCCGAATGATCACATTCCTTACGTTACCAAAGGGTACTACGGGCTTAGGTGCGAAAACCCCTTTCTTAGTCCAATATGTGTATTGATATTTGAACCATAAATAAGTTAAGATGATTGATGTTACTAATAAAACTATAAATTCCTTTGTAAGCAGTTTCAAAATTAAAATATACATTTTATAAATTTTTTCACTTCACATTGATTAGTGATTTTTGAATTTTTGTGCGTTTCAACTTAACACTTGTGTGAGTCCGATTGCCACAACATCTGATTAACAAAGGCCCCGCGGCGCATACGACTCGACCATTCGTTTCAAAATATACTTACTCAGTGTAAGGTCGAAAATAAACAACCAACGCGTTCTTAATTTTTCTGATATTCTACTGATTTCATCATTTCATAGATATATATATATATATAGATATGTTCTTATTACGCATATTATTTAATAATATTTAATTTAACTATCTTATGCCATTATTTCTATATTTAGTTTTTGCCTGAGTCTTCGCACTCGTGGAAATAGATTAGCGGAAGAAAATTATAGATAGGATCTATAATTTTAGTTATTTACTAACGCGTAGAGGCTGACTTTTTTGCATGAAACCTACCTATGTTTTACTTCTTTTTATTTACCAGTTCTCAATGATTATCAAAAAGTAAAATTAAGAATTTTACTTTTTTAAGAATTTTATTTATTGTAGATCGTAGTGGTAGCTTTTGTTGTTGCAATAAGCCGACTTGACCGGGGCCTTGCTTGTAGAAGAGGCCCGAGTTACTGCTTTTTATTTGGTTAGTAAAGTAACCTGATACCCACACGCACATCCAATACGTCGCCTGCCAAGACTAGCCACTGTCACCAAAGTAGGCTAGCGACTTGACCATCGTTGTACCTCAGACCTCACAACTTAGGCAGTGCTACCGCTCGTCGGTCTGGTTAATTTGGTCTGATATTTTTTGAGATGGTTGTATCGCCCTCATTCGTTGTAACGTCAGTAATAATATACGAGGAGGGATCAAAAATGTGAGAATGAGATAAAATATAATGAATAGTATTTTAATTATTTGTTTTTCTCCGAGTCTACAATACACACCGAATCTACAATACACCGAGGCCTAAAAAAGCTTTCCACGCTACCCATCACCTGGATATCGTTTTCGTACCTGTTTTCCATTAAGTATTCTTTCAATTTGGGGAACAGATAAGCCCAGCATTTCGGGCGCTAGATCTGGTGAATAAGTTCAACCAATTCGAAGCCAGCTTGCTGAATGGCAGCCATCGCAACTACCGACCCGTGCGCGGGTGCGTTGTCATGATGAAACAGCACGCCCCTTCGAAGTTTCCATCTTCTATTCTCTTTGATGGCATTCCTCAACTTGGGAGTTAAAGCTGCATAATATTGGCCTCTAATAGTGGTTCCGCGCTCCAAGTAATCAACAATAACCCTGAGTCCAAAAATATTGAAGCCATAACCTTGCCAGCCGATGTCACGGCTCGAAACTTCTTGGGGGTCGGTGATGATGGCCGTTTCCATTGCGAAGATTGCTGTTGTCTCGGGATCAAAAGGACGGACCCATGTTTCGTCCATTCTTACGAACAAGGCAAAAAATTTTCAGTATCTTCTTGAAACTTATGCAAAAATATCTTCGAAATGTCAAGTCGATTTTGATTCTGACTGTCGGTTAACATTCTCGGCACCCATCTTGCGAAGACTTTCCTCATATTCAAAGATTGTTTCAATATCGTTTGAATATGATCGCTTCCAAATGAAATGCCCGTTTCTTGAATAAGTATCGGATGGTAACTCTTCGATCGCTCAATACAATTTTCTCGAATTTCGCAACATTTTCTTGGGTGACTCACGCCTGACGATGGACGGCCGCAACGATGTTAGTCTTCCGTCCTCGTTCTCCCTACTCGGAATTGAGAAGCCCATCTTGCGACAGTGGAATACGGTGGAGCAGACTCTCCTAATGTTGCCTCCAAATCGCAATGAATCTTGCGTCGTTAACGTTTTAAACAGAGGTATTTAATAAAATTAAATTTTCGAGAACACGTTCCGACACGAAGCAAACAAATAATTATATTGAGAAAAAAACAAAAGAGAATCGAATATTTTTGAAGTGAAACTTCTTTAGAATCGTGATTTGAAACCGGATGCAACGGAAAAAGCGACAGGTAAGAGACACAAATACATTTCTGTCTCATTCTTTTACTGTGTCATCGTACACAAATGTGTACGATGACGCAGTAAAAGAAGAGACAGAAATGTATTTGAGACAGAAATATACATACTATTTTATAAATAAACTTTGTAATTTAATTGTTATAATTTAAGTTAAATTAAGTTTAAATTATATGTATTCATCTCATTCTTTTGTTGATTTACTGAAGTTTCACTTCTATCGTGTGTGAATCGCACACATCAAATTTTTTTTGTTTATTACTATTACAAATATGTATCTGAGCTATGCCTGCAGTATTTTTTTTCTTATATGTCTCCGTGTATATCGTTCTATTTTTGATCCCTCCTCGTACGTAACATAATTCAGCTGTAATGAAATCCATGGGCAGAAAAGGTTGGTAACAGCAGGAAATATCAACGCTATCCTCATCCTCCACAACCTAGGCGGAAATGCAGTGGAAGAACAATTTTGATATGGCACTTCACCGTAATCTATATTCTTCTAGCTCTTGCAAGAGCTGTACCCCTGATGCGGCTGATAGAGAACCGCGGAGAGAGAGATTTACGATGCGCCGTTCTACCTGCCTTTCGCGGCTGCCCGTTAGCGGCGGAGCGGCACCCACATCCGCCGCCGAGTTCCGGATAGGCTGTTGCTAGTTCCGGAATCCGCATATCAAAACACAGCAGCCTTCTTCTTCACTTCTGGTCTTGTGGATAGCGAGATCGAGTAGCTCGAATCGAGTAGACGTAATCGTGTTTGAATGGGCGATGATGGTTGCCCATGGACGGACTGGCTAGGGCAGCCAGTAAGGGTAGAAACGCGGATGCCCTCGAAGGCATTGCGGTGACCCTTTTTGCGGCGGAACATCATGCGCTTTTAGATGGTGAGAAGCATTAAATCGTTCGCCTTTGCCTCCGCGGGAGGAGTATATACGCCATGATATTTCTATTACATATTTTTATTAGATGCAATTTTCATTGAATTTATAACGCACTTAAGTCACGCTGGATCTACACAGACGGGATAAATACAAATCAACAAATAATTTTATTATTTATTTTACACTACGTTCTACAAAATATTACTAAATACTTTTAAGAATACATAGAGAGAATAAAGAGGACAGCTTAATCTAGTCTTGAACAAATACATAACAGTTTTATGTAACGTTTCACAAATAAAAAGTTAGTCATTGAGAAAAAAATATGTTCAATAATAATCTTATTTTAAAATTTATGATAAGTACAGCTGATAAATACAAAATAATAACTGAATATTGAAATGCGGAATTTACCAGTTGTAAAATTACAGTTTAATTAATTACGTCACGGATATAAAAATAAGCTACGACAAAATTATTAAATTAAAATAGTCAATAAGAAAAGGTTACAGCAGTAGAAAACTTTTATAAATTGCATTAAATTATAAAGAAATTATTATTTTAGAGCATAATATAATTATTTAATGAGGTGAAGTGGATGATGAACTACATGTGACAGATTTCTTCACAACTTCTCTTCTCAATTCAACTAAATACTGTAAGTATTCAGTGGGACTTTTCGCTTGATTTTTGCTATAATTCTCTAAATAATCTTCATAATTACTGGCCACCTTTTCCAGGCCATTACATGATTTCAAAATTTTTCGTTCAATATTTTCAAAATTATTATGATCACAATTTTTATCTTTTATAAATGGGTTTCTTTCTTTGATTTCTAGTTCATATACAGAGTCTGCGCCCCTCTCTCTTTTATTTACACAACATTGTCGTTGAGCAGAACTATTGTTGTAAATTGAAGCGCGAGTACTGTAGTTCAGTTCAATGTCATGCTTACTTTGAGAGGATGCCGTTTTATATAAGCTTCCTCTAGTCCACGTAACATCTATATCATTAGAGTCTGATGTATCAGAAAAGTTGTCCAAATAAACATTTGCACTGTCATCATATACCTCTTTAACGCTATCACCATGTGCATAAAAATCATTAATGTTTTTCAAATCTTCGCATTCAGTCCCTTTAATTATTTTCATTTTCTTCTTATTTGTTATTGGTGACTGCATTTTGTTGTACGGATAAGTATTATTTTTACGAGGTAAAGTGTAAACTTCGTCACCAGGAAAATCTTCATTCATTGTATCATCAAAATCAGGAAACGATGGAATTTCAACATGTTTCTTATAGTCTTCATTTTGTGTAATTCCTAAAACACTTTGTTTCATTACCTGTTGAGTATCAATACTATTATGTGTTGTTAAGAGATCGGGTGTTGTTCCCGAAACCCCTGACCTATTTTCAGTACAATCAATATCTATGCTTTCATTTGAACTTACCGAATCAGAGTCTAGTGAATATATCGGTGATATACTTATATTTATAATTGGACTAGTCCAATAGTTTCCGACACATTTTTGCTCATTAATAGTTCGATTATGTAATTTTGTACTTACTAAGCTTTTTTCCTTTCTTTTGGGAGGTTCTGAAGCTTGAGTTTGAGTGCCACAATTGTTTTTTACAATAATATCCGTCATTACGCAAGCGCTCTGGGTACTTATTTTTTTCAATTCCATTGAAGTGGATTTGTCATGAAAACCTAGAAAACTATCTCCAACTGCCACTTCCTTATATCTAGGTGTCACAGGATATGTTTCAGTTCCAACGTTACGATATAGTATTTTTGAATCATTTTTATGCATAATATAAGACTCAAGATCTGTTTGAATATTAATTCCTTGATCTTTAACTCGAATTACTGTTTTTCTTGTTTGAGTGTGTGCTGGTATACCTATTCGTCTTTTGTTTCTTATCGCCTTTTGACTCAATTCTATAAGGCGCTGGCGTGCATTTGTACAAATTTTTAATTCACTTAAGGGCTGCATAATTTTTTTATCAACTATAGAGTCCATTTTGTTAGCTGCGGCGTCTTTTTTAAATTTTGAATACAATCTTTCAGTGACCGATGCAATAATTTCAGCTCTTTGATTATCATATAAGATCGGCACTTGAGGAGTTTTAGTAACAGTCGCATTATATTTTTTACCGATATTCGTTTCGCTTTCATATTGTTGCTCATCAGAGATGCGATCGACATTTCCACCATGAATTGTTTTCTCCATTGGTAAAATTTCTTGTGAACTGTACTGTCTCTTCTTATGTCTTACAGGAGCTATAATTTCTAAAGCACTGCCACTTCTAGTTCTTTCTAAAGTAGTACCAAACAATTTATCTACTTCTTTGTTGATTGCACTCGCTATATCATCATTTTTATACACAATATTATTGACATCCAAACTTCTGCTCGCCAATGATGAATTCGTGGATTCAGAATTAACAGCGTCCGTTTTCGGAAGTGTCATATTCATAATATTACCTATTTTTGTTTCGTTTTTTAAATTACCACTACTTAGATTCTTTTTGCCTAACGCCCAATGCTCGTCATCGTAGATTATGTTTCCACTTTCAGGTACCTGCAAAAAAGGCAAGACTGCTTTATTAATATATTTTATTGCAACAGATATTTGTTAATTTTCCTCGTGTTTTAAAGGAATAATATTTTATGTTAACCAAAATATATATAAATACGTGACCACCAGCTTGTTGTTGTGTGTTGTGTCCCTGGTTGTTTAGACAAACGTTTTCAAAATATGCCCCCTTTGCAAACTAGTGGACTTCACATTCAAAAACTGGACGACCAAATATAATTTTTAGTTTGTTTATAAAATCAGCTTTGCAGAATTCTACGGGAAATTGGAGCAACGTGTGTAACCTTTCATTGATACTTATGACTAATGCGAAAACTAAAGACTGCTACAACTGCTAATCGACACGCTGTCAAACTTGATTTCGACATAAAATGTTTTTTCACCCGATACTGATCAGGTTTTAGGACTTACCGATTAAAAAGCAAACATAGATTACATATTTATCGATATAATAATATCACTGAATGCAATAATCTATAATATAACAAAAATATAATATCATAAAAATCTCGATAGCCGAGTGGTTGGATGGTCGGATTTTCGAGTCGAGAGACCCGAGTTCGATCCCCAGGTGGCAGGCTCGTACCAATGGGTTTTTCAAAAACCTATGTACGAATTATATCGATGGCTTGGACATAAAAACGGCGACGGGCTCACCACCTGTCACACCCGAAAATATCTTCGGTGGAAGGTGGATCAAAGGGACTATATTGTCTAGACTCGTCCTCTGTCTACCTCTGTATTGGGAATTGCGTGAAGATATTTTTTATCACTGAATGCAAACATGTAAAGAAAGACAATTACATATCGTATGTGGTGCTTGTTAAGTTCAGACAGTAATCGATTAAGTTGTGCTTGAAGAGTAGCCCTGTTAACTATTGTCGCGGGTACAGTCTTCGTAGTCCGTAAACAACGAGCTTGAGCCGCCCAGCGGAGTGTTGATGCCGATTCGCCGTAACAAGCGGCACTAGGTGACACAGCTAGAAACAATATTAATACATATTAGATAAGATGTAATAATAATCCTGGCGACTTTTAAATACTGCTGTAACTCACATATTTTTTTTAAATATATTGTTGGCATACAACAAATTAAAGCAATAATAAATAAATAAATAAACAAATTAATCATTATTCATCATTATATTAAAGCACTGTGTATCAACGCCATGCTATGCGTGTTCACCCAGATTTAATGTGGGTCGAAAGGACTGAATACTACCCCGGTATCGAGAACGCGCAAGAATAATGTTCTAATTCCAACCTTAAAATACAATTATGTTAAATAATAATAATATACAATTAATAGCTGCCATTTTAATTCTAATTGGCTGAAAAAACTTACTGGCTATTATAAAAATATTTGATCCTCCAGTGAAACAGTCTTTCAAAAGCCACGTAAGTGCGGAGTCACGATAGGGAACAAATTTGCATCGACTACTGCCTTCGTTTACTGTAATCAAAATGTATAGGTTCAAATTTTACACTCTATAACCTTCACCCTTTTATCCTTTAGTTTTCCCAAAAGAAGAAAGATGTTGGGACCCATTATATCTGTATTATTTCAGTCAACGGATGAAACATTATCAACTATCTTAAATCATAGTTCTCAAATCATTAATTAAAAAGAATAGTCATATACATGTGTTCGCAATCCGGGATAAACTTTCTAGTTTTTCCCGGATTGCGAGCCTTTAATTTGATAACCTTCTGGTTATCAAATTAAAGTCTTTTTTGAAAATAAATTTCACAAGTTCAAGGTATTTCTTACATAACGTATATAAATTTTTATGTTTAATTACAGAAAAGACAGTTAAAGACAATACCTATAGTATTGCCATAACTTTAGTTTCGTCTCTAAGTTTGTTAATTATTTTCTCATTGTTAATTTTCTCTTCAAATTACTATCCAAGTTCCATCGAAGATATTTTCAGGACAACGCGACAGGTGATGAGCCCGTCGCCGTCTTTATGTCCAAGCCTACGATATAATTCGTACTTAAGTTTTTAAAACCCATTGGTACGAGCCTGTCACCTGGGTATCGAAGTCGGGTCTTATGACTCGAAATTCCAACCAACCACTCGGCTTTCGTGAATCGCTTTCGTGAAGAATACACAGGTATTTCTTATTTATACTTATTCAATTATTACATTTAGTATAGACTACTGAGTCGAATCTGAATTACATCCCCAGGTGGCTCGTATAAATGAGTGTTTTCAAAAACTTATTTACGATTTATTTCGTTGGCTTGGACATAATACAGCGACGAGCTCACTACATGTCACGATATCCCAAAAAATATCTTCGGTGGAAGGTGGGTTGAAAAGACTTAAAACTCTAGACCTCTGTGTACTAAAGTATTGGGAATGGCGGGAAGTTTTTTTTAGCACATTCAGGTTTTGTAATACTATATTTCGTTTCGTTTGCAGTTGCTATGCGCCATCAAATATATTTATTTCGTAACTTACCCAAGGCAGAAATAACATTACTTAATGCCACTAAAGATTTATTGATATTTGCGCCTTCTTTCTGTCTCCCTCCGCCACAGCCTTCCCAACTAGCCTTTTCACTACAACAATAAGTTATTATTTAGTTAAAGAACCTAAGACAAAAACATTATTTATGTAAAAAATCAAGTTGATATTGAATGAAAGTGCTATGAATTGAAGAATAATGAATATACATTACAAGGATTATCTGACTAGCCGACTGCTGAAAACCTTTGAAAAGAAAACCCATACAGTTGTTTAATATTTGAATACAATTCAAATTACATAACATAATCCTTTTTGAATTATACTACGTATACAATAATGTATACATTATTATTCAAAAACAATATACTTTTTACCCTCTTAGGTATTAGAATTCGCTTAAATCATTTGGATATCTTCTTAAATGTCATTGCCATGCAAGATAGCATTTGCACATGAAAAGGTTGACCCTGCTATGGACTCGTGCAGAAAAAAATATAATACTAGAAGGTTACGTAGATTATTAGACTTTCAGCGCATTTACTTATTTTTTATGTATTAAGTCACGATACCTGAGTGGTTGGGTGATCGGAATTCGAGTCGCGAGACCAGATTTCCATCCCCAAGTGGCAGGCTCGTACTAATTGGTTTTCTCAAAAAAAAAAGCTTGTGTACGATTTATATCGTTGGCTTGGACAAAGAGACGGCAAAGAGTTCACCACCTGTCACGTTGTTCCAAAAAATGTCTTCCGTAGACGGTGGTCGAAAAGACATAACTGTCAACCCCTGTATTGGGAATGGCGTGAAGATATACCTACTATTTTACGTTTGTTTGTGTTATACCTGCCAGCTAAATCGGCGAGATGGAGTGTAGCGCGGGGAGTGCGTAGCTCCAGTAACGCGTGTGAGCGGGACGAAGATGGGTTCCTACGGGTTGTGGCTGTGCGCCGGCGTCGGGTGCCTTCCGCAACTAGCGACAACAGAGCCTCCACGTCCCGCACCGACACGCGACGGAGGTCTGTTTAAATCACGAACATCAAGAGACCCGACTGCATCTTAGAGTTGACGTTAGCGACCATTTCTATTGCCGGCAAGCAACCCGAATATCGATACTTCGACCGAAACAAACCCTAGTTCGGCCATATCAACGTTACGTACGTGTTTGTATACACACGTTAAAGTGGTCGGCCTCTGTGGACGAATGGCCTACAAACCGGTTTACGCGGTGTCGTCAGCACTGAAGTCCCGGGTTCAACATTTAGTTTTTCTACATTTTCTCAGATCTGGGTGTTTGTGGTACCTTCGTTGTTTCTGATTCCATAATACAAGTCCTTAAGCTACATACTTTGAGATCAGAGCAATGTATGTGATGTTGTCCTTATCAATGAATGTATGTATTTATTTGTTTATTTATTTAAAAATACGTCACGATAGCCAAGTGGTTGCGCGGTCGAAATTTCGAGTCAAGAGACCCGAGTTCGGTCGCTAAGTGGCAGGCTCGTACCAATGGGTTTTTCAAAAACTTATGTACGAATTATGTCGTTGGCTTGGACATAAAGACGGCGACGGGCTCACTACCTGTCACGTTGTCCCGAAAATATCTTCGGTGAAAGGTGGGTCAAAGGGACTGAATTGTCTAGACTCGACCTGTGTCTACCCCAGCATTGGGAATTGCGTGAAGATATTTGTTTAGTTTTTATTTTTCTTTTTATTTTTATTTATTTAAAAAAAAAGTCTACTATAGGAAAAGGGTAACTCCTGTAAGGGAAGGTTTGCTAAAATCGTCACGCTTGGCAAGCGGACTGGCGATCGCATTACCAAACCTCTCATATTGGATGATTCTGCCCATCAGTGGTTTACTGAATTTTAGTTTGAATTTTTTCGAGATTCCATAGAAAAGCCATTCCGTTCAATCCGCGGAGATGAGTATCTATCAGTAGCCAGTGACATATTGAAAGCTTTTAATTTTGTGATCTCTCATAACATCAAAACAGGGAGAAATACTTACGCCCTTACCATACGGCACACTTCCATATGCTCTACTACACTTTAGACGATAGGTGTGTTATAAATGGCGTCATGTCAGGGGCGTAGTTACTCTATAGCCTTGAAAGGCTAGCAGACTACGCAGAACGGTATAAGCTGCACATTTAATGACAATGTAGTAAAATAACACCATTTTACAATTTTTGTCTGTCTGTTTGTTAGTTCTGGATAATCTCTCGGCTGGACCGATTGTTACAGGATACTGACAGATAGCTAATGTTATGAGGAGTAACACAGGCTACTTTTATTTTAGAAATATAATTAGGGTTCCGCGTTAAGTGTTAAACTGCGGGCAAAGCCGAGGGGGGCAGCTAGTGACAAATAAAAATATTTTTAATATTACATCTAATTAACTTACTTTGCACATACGGCCCTCTAGTAGGATGTTCTCTTACGCGCAAATCCTTTCGTGTGTTCCCCTTACGCCTTGGTAAGGAGTTAAAGGTATGAACAGCAGGTAACACTTCGCCCGCAAGCAAGTCGTGCACTCGCTCGTTGTAGATCTCGAGGAAGCTATCAGAAAAAATTGTTTTGAAAACTATAATATCCACATTACACGTTTTTCACATTTCACTCATGACGTCCTCATTTTGAGATAAGGTGACATGTAGTGAGTCTATCTTCGTTTTAGTGACCCAGCAAAAGATATAATTCTTACATCTGTCAACCTCCGTGGACAAGTGGCATAAAAACCGGTTTCCAAGGTGTTGCATTGGAGTCCCGGATTCGATTCGCGGACAGATTAATACTGAACTCTCTACTAAATCTAATATTAACTAAAATGTAGATAACGACTTTTCAATATGGTCTTTTTCTACATTCGGTGTTTGTGGCATCAGAGAAATGTATGTGATGTTGTCCTTATCTATGTATTTATTGCATAAGTTAAAAAAAAACTCATATAAAAAAACAATTTATCGGACGTTAAAATATTCTTTTTTGGATGACAAAAAACTATTGTTGATACTGCTGTTGTAAATAACACACTTATATTTTATTCAGCAACACCGCACAAGGAAGGCAAACACGCAATCAGTTCCCCAGAAGGCACAAACGACCTTGTACACCAGGGAGAGAGAGTGGGAACACCAGTAAGATGTTCCGTGCGATGCCTACCTCTAAGGAAGGAATTAGGATTTCGGTATACTACTTTCTTAGTTTTCGTTAATGGTTGGACCATTGCAATGCTTAAAAAGGATACTGACACCACACATACTGACTTCGAATTTCTGAAATCTCTTACACTGATAATCTCTTCCTACCTTTATCAATCAACATTAGATTAGATCTGATTACGCTTAGGGCTGACCAACTTAGTCTCCTGTTTAGTACATTTCCTTAAGTGCTACTTATACCACGTACTATTTATAATAATACAATATATTGAAACAATTTACAATTTACAACATATACAATTTCCGGACTACGATTCCGTATATCTTGCTTGGAATTGTGATAAAATACATTCAGATAAATAGATGTTCAGATGACTAAATTACAAAATATTCAAAAAAAGTAATAAGAATTATAAAAATAGCTGACTGGTAGATAATGCCTCAAGGTATTAAGTCTGCTCAATGGAACGCTTAGACTATAATGTGTAGACAATAAAGGACACATAAATAAACATACATTCGTATTCGTCATACAAATATTTGCCCCTAGCGCCATTCAAATACGCTTTCATCTGATTAAAATGCAGGAATATTGCCAACTAGGCAGGTTATTTTTTATTTATAGAGCCTAAACCTACATAAAATTCATATTTCAACGACACGTGAAGCCCGCCAAACCCACACCTGAGCAACGTGAATAGCATTTGGCGTCTTCAGCAGAGAACATTCTAAAAAATAAAACAATAATAATAAATATCTTCACGCAATTCCCAATACAGGGGTAGACAGAGGTCTAGTCTATTAAGTCCCTTCCACCCACCTTTCAACGAAGATATTTTCAGGACAACGTGACAAGTGGTGAGCCCGTCACCGTCTTTATGTCCAAACCAACGACACGAGCCTGCCACCTGAAGATCGAACTTGGGTCTCTTGACTCGAAATTCCGACCACCCAACCACTATCTATAGACTATCGTGACTTGACATGATCTAAAAAATTAAATTTTTCTCTTCAAATACAGTTCAATAATCGAATTTAAATTTAATTCACTTTTTTAAATGTCAAAGTTATGAAATCGACACTGACTTTGTTTCGCGCCAAACAGACAAGTTTAAAGTTGTGAAATAGATAACTTGATTTGCCGTAGAATGTCTCTAACGTATTTCGCAAAACCTGACCACTCTTGAGTTTAACGGGTAAGGTCAAGACAAAACTGAAGTATGAATTTAATTATAATTAGTTATTAACGGTAATCATTTTGCTGCAAGCCTTGTCAATTCTAAGTTGTAACTAAGTTAGGAGTATTAAGGATAATGTTATTATCTTCAGTAATCGATGTAAATTGATGATGATGATGCGGAAACCATTTTATTGATATTTGGAAATATTTAGTTTTATGTTATGTGTAACTAGGGAGAAAATGATTAAAAAATAAGTAATAAACCGTGTAGTGTCGTGGGACACAGGATAGGAACGAAGTTCTTTATTATAAAAATATTAATTTACTTTATTTCACTTTTGCTTTTAGCTTCACTTTTGTACTTTTTAGCTTTAGCTTCACTTTAGCTTCATTTTTGTACTTTATTTATGAACATTAATTATTAATGTTTAATTATTTATTTTAAACATTATAATGTTCAATAAAGTAGAAATAAGTTGAAATGACAAATAAAATTAATTATGGCTGATAAATAAATGGAGTAATCATTCGTAAACGACCATTTAATAAAGCTTTAACGATTTAACTTCATGGTTTGGTTTGTTTGAAACTTTGCAAGAAGGTAATTAAAGAGCTGGTAAAAGGTGCCTCCGCTACGCGACGCGACGCTAGAAAGGCCTATTTCGTGATTTTAATCGAGGACAGATTATTATTGCAAGCACTACGTTGTGAAGCATAAAACCTGCCTCTATATGAAGCGTTCCATATTTGAATTTTATTTGATGTTAGAGTAGTTCGCAAGCCGTACTAATTTCAAAGTACAGGAGTATAACTTTGGTTCCCAATGTCTATTTTTTCCCCTATACTAGGATTTTACAGACTTAGGGGAGGGTGTACATAATTTAGTCCTTTTGACTCACATTTCATCGACGGAGGTTATTTGGGTGGTGAGCTTGTCGCCGTCTTAGTGTCCAACTAACTATATTTACTATTATTTTTTTCACGCAATGCCCAATATAGGGGTAGACAGAGGTCTAGTCTAGACAATTAAGTCCCTTCGACCCACCTTCCACCGAAGATATTTTCAGGACAACGTGACAGGTGGTGAGCCCGTCGCCATTTTTATGTCCAAGCCAACGATATGATTCTTACATAAGTTTTTGAAAAACCCATTGGCATGAGCCTGCCATCTGGGGATTCAACTCGGGTCTCTTAACTCGAAATTCGGACCACCCTACCACTCGGCTATCGTGACTTTAATTATACTGCTGTATTCTTATCATAGCAGTGTCGACTACGCAACCGTTTGCTACTTTCAACAAAGCCCATTTGTATTTGCAAAGAAAATAGAAGATAACATACTAGATAATATGTAGCAGACACAATAGTGTTACGTGATGGCGGGCGATGGGGTCGCGGGCTGACACCTTCGCCGTTACAGTCACTATAAAACAACAAAGAAGTTTTCGACATCAAACTATAGACATACAGTTTGTCAATAATTGCGTGGCAAAGTTTGAATGTAGCAGACCAAGAACCAAGAAATTAAGAAATTTATTTTACTCTTGTTTTTGTGATAAAACCTTACAATAACTATAAATGCTATTTTCTTTGTTACTCTAAAATAATTATTTTGAATGACGACCCAATAACCGAGTTGGTACTGATCCTGCCGTCGAAGCTAAAGGTGCCAGGTTCGAATCCCGCTAGAATTCTCATGAATATGAATGTTTATACACGATTCATGGATTTCTATTTGTATCTAGTCCGGCCATAAGCTCTGTTACAAATGAAAATGCATTTTTTATTAAGTAATGTAATATTATTAAAATTAATACCTACATATTTATTAGTCTCAGAAAAAAAAATTATCTTCGGAATACCTTTGGCTTTTATACAGGCCTTTCATTTTTTTGGCCACGATATATTCGTGTCCGGATTCTGATTCACTGTTTCCATGGGAAATTTCGCCACTGCTTGCTCCTAATATTTTTTAAGAGCTCTATGTCAAAAACTGACCATAATTTGAAGACTAAAAGGTTGAGGGCTGGGGTAGATGAGGGCCAGTCTTTAGCTCTGATAAAGTCCGGTACGTTAGTTTCAATCCGGGCTTGGTTGGTTCGTGACTTGTGACCAGGTGCAGAGTCCTGCTGGAAAATCCATGGTGAATTTTTAAAAATTGTATTGCTGAGAGGTTTCACAACATGTTCCAAGAATGTACCTTGATACACTTGGACTGAAGTTTTCACATAAATGAAGTTTTGTGACTCCTTGATAAGACACGTCCCACCAAGCCATCACTGACCTTTCCGACCACTTGAGCAGCTTCTTTAGAACTATGAACGTTCACTTTATTGTTTTTCTTATTATTAGTGTTCTTCAATCGTGAAAATTCTTTCATCACAGACGAGCCCATACCCACTTTGTGTTAAGTCGGACACTGCAATCCCATTTTCTTTAACAACCCATTACATATTGTAATTTGATAATTAACACGAAAATATGTGAAATGGCTCAAAATAGAAAGAAGTTTTTAAAATAATATTCGTGTTCCAAATTCAACACATATATGAATATTTATCTAAGTAAATATATATATATATATATATATATATATATATATATATATATATATATATATATATATATATATATATATATATATATATATATATATATATATATATATATATATATATATATATATATGTATGTATGTAATAATATTATACCGTTTGCTTGGACACTTAGATGGTGATAGGCTCACCACCATTCACGTTATCCCAAAAAAGTTTCAATGGAAAGAGGGTCGAAAGGAATTCATTGTCAAAACGTGCTTGGGTGAAAACCTCTGTCTTCTTAGACAATACATATATTACGTATGTTCTGTACATACGTAATATACCTAAATTTACGTTATGAATGTTATTTATGTATGTAAATAAATTATTAAGATAAAAGACTCAACATTAGACAAAAATATTTTTTGGAAGTCATTGACAACGCAACGTCAAATTAATTATACAAACGCGGTTATTGTCAAGAAGGAAGGTCAATGATGCAAAGCTTTCAAATTAATTACATATATCGACAGGAGACATATATAAAGTCTATAATGACAGTTCGAGTGATGAAACGGATTTGTTACAAACAATGGTACAGTTATAAGGCTCGGTAAAAATACTTTACTCATTGCTAAATAAGAAAATTATTATTTTAGCAGTCACGATAGCCGAGTGGTTGCGTAATCGGAATTTGTGTCGAGAGACCCGAATTCAATCTCCAGGTGGGGATTGCATTTGGTTTGCTTTGCGTTCTTTCAAAACTTATGAATAATTTATATTGTTATAAGATGGCAACAGGCTCACCACCTGACATGTCCCAAAAATGTATTCGGTGGAAGGTGGGTCGAAAGGACTTAATTTTGTAGACCTTTGGCTACCCCAGTATAGAGATTGGCGTGAAGATTTAACATATTATAACCGGGTATTTTTTTTGCTTTGCCACCCCCTTTTTTCCAACCAACACTACCAACCAACAATAGCAACCAACAGATGACAAGATAACAATCACTATAAGTATCAGACCAAAGTATCAATCAGACCAGCAATGGCCAGCAGCGGGTAAAAGTGCTAGTGGTCAGGTATTGCAATCGCCGATCCGCTTGCGAAGGATGGCGATGTTGGCAAATCCTCCGTATCGGAGAAGACTATGTCCTGCATTAGAAGTTTACAGGACATTTGGAAACTTAGTTCTGGATACTAGATTGGAGGCCAAGGAAGTAGACGCGTCCATGTTCCAGGGCGTGCGCTCCCTCCCGTGGAGGGTTTGCTTAGAGCGCAAGGGCTGCATACAGCGCGGGTATGGTCAACATGCGGCGATGGTGGAATACCGTGGCGATTAAGTGGGTGCGCGTGCGACATCATGTCCTTATACGGGCTGCTAAACGTTAGGTATTTCCCCACGTATAAAGAAAAGTTCTAGATAATGTACAACAAGAGTTTATTTTACTCTTTCAAGATAAAATGCAGAAAAGTTTCTAATGCGGATATTATAAACTTTTCTAAATTTTATTATTAAAGTACTAGTAATAAGTATAATTAAAGTACTGCACAGTGGATCCGTTGTACAAGTTCATTACCCAAAAATATTAATTAACCATAATTATTCAAGAATTACTTCCGCGCAATATCTCTACAGTGCATATTATCTAATCATCACCAAATCGACATGGAAAATCAGTGCAAGTATATGATGAATGTATACGAATTATTCAAACCATAAAAATGCCTAAGAAGTAACAGTGAACATTCATAGAATACAGTAATATCACACTATATATGATTAATTAAACTTACGGCTTTATTATAATATTCTGTAAGCTTTACGACAATCCACTAACTCTAAATACCATTTACTGGGCACATGCGGGCGTTGCGGTCGAGCGATAGTGAAAACTATGGGCGGATATAATCCGTGAAAGCCTGAAGCTTTACTAACTGCGACTCGACATCGCACCCTCTTGCCGTTAGTTGGGATAGCGTCAGCAACGGATACATTTGGTTTATTTTGTCATGTATTCACGATATATTCAACGGTTTTGAACCTACTTGAATATATCATGAATACATCTGAACTGAAAGGAGTGGTCATGATTATGATGACATAATAACTAAAATACTCTAGTTGTCTATAAAAGAAAATAAAATTGTAAATAACAGAAAAGTTGCAAGTTGATTTTTGTGTACTATAAAATGTTATTAAGAAATGTCTGAACCTCTTTTTCTTCTCAATTAAAAAATGTAAGTGCAGTGCTTAAAATTTTTATTGCAAATCTCATTTTTTGTGACTGATTTAAAATATTAAATCAGTCACAAAAAATTAGATAAAACTGATTATTCAGAGCCTCCCTTTTTAAGACGTTAATGTTTAGTAGTAAACTAATAACAGGGGTGAATAAATCTTCAAGAGTTTCATCTTCAGTTAGTTAGTACTCGAGGTTGGTTAGTTTGAATTAGTTACTGCTGCTTTTTTACACAGAATTTGGGTTAGATAAGATGGTGAGCCTATTTGACAGTTGTTATCTACTGCGTGATTGCATAGCGAGTCAACAACTTTCAAAAATTTAATTTGAACCTATTAAAATGCTATTATATTTTGAAGCTATGATAATATAACAGCTTACCGACTGGATACAAAGATATAAGACATGTTTTTGAAGCTTAAGTTAAATTAACTTCCCACTCCGAATTGTATAACCTGCTACTATTATAATCAATAAATAATATAATAAGAAAAAAAACTATTTAAAGATCTTAAAAAATAATAATAAGTCACGATAGCCTAGTTGTTAGGTGGTCGGAATTTCGAGTCGAGAGACCTGAGTTCGATCACCAGGTGGCAGTACCTATGAGTTTGTCAAAAACTTATGTACGAATTTCATCGTTGGCTTGGACATAAAGACGGCGACGGGCTCACCACCTGTCACGTTGTCCCGAAAATATATTCGGTGGAAGGTGGGTCAAAGGAACTTAATTGTCTAGACTTGACCTCTGTCTAACCCTGTATTAGAAATTACTTGAAGATATTTTTTTTAATAGTATTGCAGCTTACCGACTGGAAACAAAGATAAAAGGAAAAGATTTTTAAAGCTGCTTTAAGCATGTAATTTATCCCACTCCGAATCGTATGACCACAATGATAAACGTAATATTTTTATATTGCAAAACTCATAGAATAGAGTCAAGATAGCCGAGTGGTTTGGTGATCGGAATTCGTGAAAAGAGACACGAGTTCGATCCCCAAGGCTTTTATTAATCTTTTTTTTTTTCAAAAACTTCGCACTATTTATATCGTTGGCTTGAATATAAATATACATAGATATAAATAATTGGAACAAGGAAAAGCCAAAAAGACCAGGTCAAGAGTACCCTAAATCGAAAAGAATGTATGAAAGGAATAATGAAAATGAACGAAGCGAAACAAGTATATAAGGATCGTAGCAAGTGGAAAGAAGTGGTCTCTGCCTACCCCTACGGGTAAGAAAAGCGTGAATGTATATATGTATATTGAACATATAGACGGCGACGAACTCACTACCTGTCACGTTGCCCCAAAAATGTCTTCGGTGGAAGGTGGATCGAAAGGACTTAATTGTCTAGAGTTCTGTCTACCCCTGTATTGGGAATGGCGTGAAGATATTTAAACTCATATAAGATTTATGTGATCTGCCGCCTGATAGAGGTGAGAAGATATTGGTAAAGATAAATCAGTTTGCGGGCTGCTAGTATCGCGTGACATGAGTCGCGGAAACCTTGACTGAAAGTTTGTATTCTCTTTATTACTTGATTTCTACCTTAATCGAATACGACTAACAAAAGAAAAAATGTTCATAATAGTAGGTGTTGGGCTAGTAAAAAGCGCGCATTTGTACAAAGTTTTCCGTTTACTTGCCATTTTATTATGAAACTTTTTTGGTATCCTCAATATCAATATATTGAGAATGTCAATACATCACAGGTATCGATGTTTTTCCGAAATAAATTAAGCAATATGTCACTTGATATTTGAAATACAATGATTCATTATTGGGTAAAGTGAATTGTTTTCACTATATTCATGCATTCTCTTTAATAAACTATGGATATGGTTGCATTGCACGCGATTACTGCGATCCATCCACATATTGCCGTATATTGGTAATTTTATGGCGCTTCTAATGGTTTCTTTCAACACGTAACATAGCTTTTGCAAAGTCTTGAATAATTTTAAACCGACGAGGTTCAATTTATCTACGAATTTAAAACGTATTAATCTCCAGGCAGATTCTTCTCTAAATAATAAAGTAATCGTTAGTACCTGGACTTTGTTCTATTCTATTCTATTCTATTCTATTCTATTCTATAATTTTATTTTCTATTCATTCTGACATCCGGCGGTTTTTTGGTAGGTAGCTTAGTCTTTAACTATTATTAGACTGAATAGTCTGACTGTGCAGACAAATTAAGTGCATAAAAATATAAATTTTATTAAATCATCGCATTTGATACATTGAATAAAATTCATTTAATCATGCAGGTTCATAAAAAGTTTTTATAAATATATAGTTAGATACTCTCAATTCCAAATTTGTATTTTTATAGCTTCAATCCTAAAGAAAGTATAGCTAAAGTCCATAACACAGGAATCACAAACAACGAAGGTGCACTCCGAATTCAACAACACCCAGGCCCGTGACAGTGATCAAGGTGACAGGAAAAAGTGATCTCATGGGGATCGACCCCGGGACCTCAGAGCTGGGGCCACAATTCGACAGAAAAAAAAACTGTAACAGTCTGAATTGGACATGTTAGTATTTTAGAACCATATTTACTTACTTGTAATTGGACAACATAACAAGTTACTAAATCTTTTGACTTTTAAAAACTCATTCATACAAGCTCGGGAATTGAACTCGAGTCTCCTAGAATCGAACTCGGGGCAAATCTGGTTGTAATGTTTTTTTTTTTTTTTTTTCTTCATAAAAACACGACACATACTACCTCTGCTAGTTACCTCACTGGAAATGGATTCCAGTGAGGTAACTAGCGCTTTGCGCCCGGTGCGAACTTCTGTGACTACGCTATTGAAAAAATTCTCCTAGTCAATTTGCGCCCCCGAGCCGAATGTTTAGCCGACAGCTTCGAAAGTCAGTGCTCTCCAAGCACGCAACCCACAGATCCCGTACACATTCAGAATGTGGACGACTTCGTATCGCGGAAAATGACGCAGCCACTAACGGGTGAACCTCTCCCGCCTACCTCACTCGAAGAGGTTAAGGGTATAATTAAAAACCTTAGGGTACGTAAGGCTCCAGGAGCCGACGGCATCTCAAATAGGTTAGTTAAAACTCTCCCAAATTCGTTGCTATTACTATTAGTAGCAATCTTCAATGCCCTTCTCACAAGTTGCACCTTTCCAGACTCCTGGAAAGAAGCCCACGTAATAGGGATCCATAAACCCGGGAAACCGAAAAAACAGGCATCTAGCTATAGGCCCATTAGTCTCCTCAGCGCACTGGGGAAAATCTACGAGCGCATAATTCTGATCCGCCTCAAGGACAGCGATCAGTCACTAAAAGTCATTCCTGATGAGCAGTTTGGCTTTAGAGCTAAGCACTCAAGCGTTCAGCAAGTGCACCGCCTCACGGAGCACATACTCGAGCGCCTAAATGATAACCCCAAATATAAGGTAGGAGCACTCTTCTTCGATGTCGCGAAAGCGTTCGACAAAGTCTGGCACAATGGCTTGATATACAAGCTATACAACTACGGTATGTCAGACAGGCTTGTGCACATCATACAAGCCTACTTGTCGAATCGCACCTTCCGCTACAAAGACGAGGGCACTCTGTCCTCCAGCAGAGACTTAAAAGCCGGCGTTCCGCAAGGCTCGGTCCTCTCGCCCACACTATACACGCTTTATACGAGCGATATCCCAAAAGACCCAAATAAAAAGGTAGAATTGGCCTTATTCGCCGACGATTCCACTCTATACTCTGCGGATCTTAACGCATCGAGAATCTACATTCGCCTCCAAGCCGCGGCCACCGCCTTAAGCGAGTGGTTTAGGAAATGGAGGATCGACATAAATCCTGAAAAGAGCAACGCGGTCTTGTTCAGCAGGAACCACAAAAACTCGAATCGCCCTAACAGATTCAGAAAAATAACCCTCTTCGACAAACCCATTCCCTGGGTGTCAGAAGTAAAATATCTTGGAGTCACCTTAGACCGTAGACTGAACTTCAAGAAACATATTAAAATTGTCAGGGATAGAGGGGCCTTCATATCCGGCCGCCTCTTTAACCTTACAAATAGTCGCAGCAAAATGCTGCTAAAACACAAAATACGCCTATACACAACTTGCGTACGACCAGTCATGTCATACGCCAGTATAGTATTCGCGCACGTCCCCAAAGTACGTTTGAACTCACTCCAAGTGATTCAAAACCGATTTATGCGCCGCGCAACCGGCGCTCCCGCATATATGCGGAATGTAGATCTGCATCGCGATCTCAAACTGCCTACAATGGCAGCGCTATTTAAAAAGTTCTCCATCGACTACTTCGATAGGACGAACTTACATACAAATCCGCTAGTGGCAGCGTTAGGGAATTACACACCCGCGCGCGATACTCCACCTCAATTGAGGCGCCCGAAATGCGTCATCATAGACGATGATGACGCAATCACCCGTGTCAACAATGCGTATGAGGCCCCGCCCCCTACGTACTTTCGCACACACACAGACACAAGCCGCGTTCTGCGGCTTACACAACCTCGCCATCGTCGTAATTTCACGACTAGCACGAGACTTTCTCGTGGTCGTAGTCGTCACTAAAAGGTTAACACAAGGCGATCCGAGAGGAGATTTTCCTCCAAACCAACTGGGGCCCTCGGATCGCATGGCCCCTCCCCCATGTCGGAAGTCATCTCTTTCGTTCTAGGGGACGCAGCGCTTCGCAGCAGCAGCCATTATTGTCTTCAACTCTAACTTGCGAGCCTCTCCTCACAAGTCTCCTTAGACGAAGCTGTAAAGGCCCCCGGGCCAACAGCATCCCGTGGATGGTTTTAGTCGGTATGCTTCTCCTTCTGAGATTCGAGCCCGACACTGTTCGTTTCGGTGGCCTCCCGGCCAAGGGACGTTCGTGCATAAAACATTTCCTCCATGGTTATCAAAAAAAAAAAATTGCGCCCCCGAAGGTTCCGGGCTAAGTACCTAGTCACCGTTGGCACAGCCCTATTTAAGGTACTGTTCATATCCTACACTGAATGTATTGAACGGTAATATTAATTTAAACTCGAAACAGTTTACGGTACGCACGGTGCTAAGAGCAAGTTTGTCCTAGGAATTTAACGAAACAATGAAATTTGGGTTTGAATAACTGCATTTGTTATACCAGTACGATATGCTAATGTTTTTTTCTGAATAGAACACACACGCAACTTTACAAGTCTTTCGGCTAGCCTTAAGGAGGTATTTCAATTAAGTAACTTATAAACCGTATAAATTATTTAAATAATATTCTGTCCCACTTTTGTCCTCCTCCAATATATAATCGACCACATTGCATCATCTAAATCCTACAATGGCATCTCGTCAACTAACCCAAAAACTTTAAGCTAATGAATGTTGAAATATCGAAATATTGTTTATTGAATAATTCGAAGAGTCCAGTGTGTCCAGTTCAGACTGAGATGTGAGTTGTCAGAAGTCCACAAAAACTTAAACAAATTCGTAACTTAAAGTGAAATTTTGCGTTCACGATGTTCGACTACAAAACACTTTTTGGCGACTAAACACAATTAAACGTCTGCGAAGATGATCATTGAAAATCAATTCTCCTGCATTGTTTCGTGTTGTACAGTAACTTTTACTACAACTGTAACATTAACTTTTACTGATATCAACACACAATACAAGAAAACTGAAATTTAAAGTTTTTCTGTACCTATTTTATCCAAGGGTGCAGTATAATACGTTTGGCATATTTTCATACTAGTTAATGCCCGCAGCTTCGCCCGCAAAATTGGGTTTTTGGGCGATGAAGAGTATAGAGATAATTTTATGTATAAATATATTCTTCACCAAAGTTACAAACTACTTCTGTACCAAATTTCATTTCATAATATGTTTAGCCGTGAAATTGCAACAAACATACAGAGTTCACATTATTGAACATATGAAGAAAATAAAATCTCAAAAAATAATAAATATCCATAAAAATATGGATAATGTAAAATAGAAAATGTGAAGTATGGATTATTATTTTTACTGTGAAGGTGCAAATATTAAAACTTTAAGACGCATTGTCTCATAATATTTATAAAATATTACCTGACTTTGATATCAAAAAGATTTTCTTCACCGAGAGCTCTGCATAGTCTAGGTATTAATCCAGGGTGAGACTCAGTGCCCATCATCGTATAGGTTTTACCTGTTGCACTTTGACCGTAAGCGAGTACACAGGCCGATAAACCTTGTGATATACTGCTAAGCACTTCTCGGCCAATCGTTTCGAATATCTGATGAAGAAATTTATTTCTCTGTATAAACAATATTTAATCGATTAATTTATATCTACCAAAAGTAATAAATTAATCAGCTGTGAGCTAGTTCATAATACGTAATGAACTTATAGCATGATTTAAAACGAGCATATGTCACACAAACAAGTGTATCCCTGCAATATGCCACCCGTCTTATAAATCTTGTAGTCCATTACTCGTACTTAAAGAAATTGCTTCATTACCAATGCCTTGACTGTATATCGATGATATGTGTTTGTTTGTGCAAAAACATTAGAAGTTATTTAAAATGCGTGTAAGATTAATCTGAGAATTTGGCAAAAATAAAAAAGATTTCCAGATAACACTCCAATATTAGAAAAATACAATAAAAGGTGTGTGACAATATACACTTTTCTACTCTTTGTTCAATTTAAATAGCCACACGTAGAAATCTTAGAAAATACACTTGTCTGAGTAACATCTACTTTATAACTGCCAAGACGGCTTTCTTTCTCTGCAGCAAATTACATATTAATATAATTACCTTTTCTTGAGATGAATACTCCTTTTGTGGAATGGAACAAGCGCTGTTAAAAGTATAATCAGCATTATATCGACGCACGCGCTCTCGACTATCACCAGCGCCTGATGCGTTTACCTAAGCAAAAATCAAATCGTAAAGAAAAAAATCACAAAAAGGTCAGCAAAAGTCGTCAAGTAAATGAAATCAAAGTCATGAGGTGCCCATCTCCTCAAAGATTGGCATTAATTCTTATATTTGGACTAACAGGGACTGATTGATCAACGCACCAGTTTATCTTTTTTCATCCTACTCTTAAAATAAAATGAATTTACAAGTTGTATATGAAAGATATGATAATGATATATTTTATCACTGTGTAGCACATTAATCAACACATCCAGTCCCATAGAGGGTTCACTGTATCATGGTAAATGGTTAGTTATAATACATATACATATTTCCACATAAATAGACAGTTCAATAATAAAGTAATAAAAATTAAATACGTTAATTGTTTTTATATTAATACTTGTATCTAATGAATAACAGAATTTATTGAAAAAAATTGCGTTACCGCGAGCGAAACCGTGGGCAAAAAGTATTTTAAAATTATTGATCCTTTAATAATCTATAGTTTAATATCTGTTATTTAATAATCTAGAGCCTTGGGATAAGCTCTTGTGTTGGACCTGCTTGCGTCGTTACATTAGCGGCCACTCACATCGAGGGTATTCCGATAAACGCCGGGGCAGTGCCAGAGGCAGGTAAATCGGGTAAGAGGAGAAGATATGAGGTAAAGAACATTTGTTCCATTTGCGGTAGAGACGGCCGGTCGTGGGGCCCTCCCGCGGTGCTGATTCAAAAGGAATTGTATCCGCTACTGGTCGCAGCCGCTGGTTACAAAGAGGGCTAGTTCTATTCTCGTTAAACGGTTAAGTCTAACCATTCAAGGTGGAAATGTAACTAGCGTTCTTGGAACCATGTTACGAAGAGTAAGGCTCTACGATTATTTTAGCTTTTAGTTAATAAGTATTGTAAATACAAACATTATTATTTGTGTAAAGTCACGATAGCCGATTGGTTGTGTGGTCGGAATTTCGAGTCAAGGGATCAGAGTTCGCTCTCCAGGTGGCAGGCTCGCACCAATAGATTTAAAAAAAAACTTATGTTTGAATTATATCGTTGGCTTGGACACTGAGACGGCGACGGGCTCACCACCTGTCACGTTGTGCCGAAAATATCTTCGGTGGAAGGTGGGTCAAAGGGACTTAATTGTCTATCCTTTTTTTTTTGTCTAGACTAGACGTCTGTCTACCCTGTATTGGGAATTGCGTGAAGATATTTATTTATTTTTTTATTCGTGTAAATAAAGTATTAAATTAAATATTAGTTAATAAATTATCATGACAGTATACCCAATACTAGGGTAGTCAGGGATCACAAATTTTGATCCTTTCAACACACGTGTATGTGGCGCTTAGACTACCGGCGTCTAGCCTGTCGTCGCCCTCTTGGACTCTTAAAGTCCTCGCCTGTGATACAAATAATACAATTATTTTAGACATTGCATTTTAGTTTATGGTTGGGTGATCAGAAGTGACAATAGAAATATTTAATTATATTTTCCGACAGTTGGTCTAAAGAAGAGTTTTGTAATTCTATTTAAGTAAGTTTAAATACTACTTATAACGATTAACCACGTACCTTAATATTAGTTATTGTCACTGTATTTTCATCATTCACACAGACTACTGCAAATCGGTCATTATCTGATTTAAGTTCCCTGAAATTATTAATCTTTATTATTATAAGATTTTATTAGGAGCCTTTATTAATAATATCTTACAGGATTTTAATGACATAGAATACAGTTTTGTTTCACTAACTTCTCAGTAAATGGTCTCACTCTTATACCCAGTTTAACTTTTGTCATTTTATTGTGTTTCAAACAACTTCCTTTATTTAGTATCTTTTAAGAAAAAACTATACAAGAAACAGGAAACATATATAGCATTGTAGTAACCAAAGAAATGCGATGACCATGTTCGTCGGTCAAAGTTATTTTAAACACTGCGGGAGTGTGAACTTCCTACATCTGTACGAGGTTGAGAAGTAAAATTAGGTCTACGTGATGTTTAAATTTGTTGTGATTTACGTGACACTGAAATGCTTAAGTTAAAACAAACATAAGGAATATAATCTATGTGACAACATTAGCCTTTTTCCTTAAATATTTTTATCAAATCTGAAGGATTATGATCGTTTTTTAGATATACCTAGTCCGGTCATAAGTTCTGTTACAAATGAAAATGCATTATTTTTAATAAAGTAATATTTTATTATTAGAATGTATATCTACATATTTATTAGTCTCAAAAAATCTATTCGAAATGGCCACCTTTGGCTTTTATACAGGCCTTTTGTCTATTTGGCCACAAATCTATGAATTTATGCACTGTTTCCACAGGAAATTTCGCCACTGCTTGCTCCTAAGATTTTTAAGAGACTATGTCGCCGTGTCTCTAAACTGACCATAATTTTATGTCTAAAGAGTTTAGGTCTGGGCTAGATGAGGACCAGTCTCCATCTCTTATAAAGTTCGGACGTTGGTTTCAAGCCAGGCTTTGGTAGTTCGTGCCTTGTGACCAGGTGCAGAGTCCTGCTGGTATATTTTTAAAAAGAATATTGCTGAGACGTTTCACAACATGATCTTAACTGTATCAAGACTGTATCTTGATACACTTTGGCTGAAGTTTTCACTCCTTTTCCCCAAAAATTAAGTTTCGTGACTCATTGATACGACACGCCCCACCAAACTGTCACTGAGGCAGGATGATGACCACGTTGTACCTTTCCGACCACTTAAGCAGCTTCTTCAGAACTGTGAGCGTACACTTTATCACTTTGCTTATTTTAGTTCATTCGTGAAAACTATTATATCGGTAAAGTGGATATTAAATTATTATAAGATTAAAATATTGTGTTTGTGTAATTTATAGTTTTAGTTAATAAAAATTTTATAACAGTTTTAAAGTAAATAATTTATCCTGATCTTGTAAGTTGCCTGGAAGCCTTGTAAGTTTTTATTGAGTTGCCTGGAAGAAATCGCTTATCAGCGACCCTTTGTAATTTTTTTTTTTCTCATAATATTTTTTGTTAGTGTACAAGAAAGTACATTTCTTTTCATTCATTATATTTAAGACCATAATTTATATGTGATAAACAATAAACATATTTGATTTGATTTGCATATATCTGTGCCTTTCACTTGCGTATCCACTCTCTTTAATTGTAAAGATTGATTTAGTGCATGTCCTGTATATCGACGATAAGCACCAATCTTGGTCTTGTTTTATATTACGCAACAGAGTTCTAGCGGGAATCTTCATCTTGCGAAAAGATTTATTGCTTCCTAATGGGGTTTCAACGAATTCTGGCTGTAACAGTATTAACAGCCTGTGTAGTTCTAACATCACGCGATCGCCCCGATCTTTTCTGGTCTTCGACAGAGGAAGTGTTGTTGTATCTGTTGATAGTACAAGTAATAGAACGAACATACGGCTATAACCAGGCTTTTAAAGTGTCTGGAATAAGACCGACGGCTCCACTTTGTGCAAGGCGATCACTGCAATCCTATTTTCTTTAACACCCTATTCCGTACCGTAATTTGATAATGAATACGAAATAATGTGAATGTGAAATGGTGCAAAATCAAAATAATATTCCTGTTCCAAGTTCAAAATAAATAAAAATAAAAAAATAAAAAATTAGGTATTTATCGCCAGAGAAAATTGGTGATTTATTATACTTTGTGAAGACATGACTTAAGTAAAGAATATTAACATATACAGCCTACATATTATTTGAAAGAGGAGAATTACAGTACATACAACTCAGCTTGTCGTACTTCAAACATTCCCAGGTTTTCTTTTATTATTTTTCTGATGTATGCGAGTTTCCTAACAATGTTTTGCTTCACCTTCGTGAAGGAACTACACGTAGAAAACCTAGAACTTAAAATTTGTACGGTGCCGGCCGATCAGCCATCACAAAAATATTTGCCCCTAGCCGTATTCGAACCCGCAACCCATAGCTTCGAAGATCTTACGAGGAGGGATCAAAAAGTAGTGAGAATGAGATAGACTATTGATAACTTAATAATATATTTTTCTACATAGTCTCCGAGTCTCTCTACACACAGAGTCCAGCGTTTTTCCAAGTCTTCAATCCCTTAAAAAAAAAGTTTTGTCGTACTGCAAAAAGCTCTCCACTGCATCCATCACCTCGTAGTCGTCTTCGTACCTATTTCCCCTTAAGTATTCTTTCAATTTGGGGAACAGATAAAAATCCTAATTGAGAAGCCCTCATTGCGACAGTGGAATACGGCGGAGCAGACTCTCCTAATGTTGCCTCCAAATCGCAAATAATCTCTTGCGTCTTTAACTTTTTAACGTTTTTCTCCATTTTCGGGAACACGTTCAGACCCGAAGCAAACAAATGACTACATTAAGAATAAAACAAAACAGAATCGTTTTTTTTTTCTTTATTGATATTACAAATATGTACATATCTGAGGTATGCCTGCCAGTATTTTTTTTACCAAAGAGTTTGCCAATTCCGCCCGTGTGTTGTTGTTGTTTTTTATAATTTCTTATTTATTTAAATCCACCATGGTTTACATGCTTGAACAAGCATGAACAATAAATGTATCGATGTATATTGCATGGATATTTTTAGACAATATCGATATTTGTAATAAAAATAAATAAATATCTTCACGCCGTTCCTAATATAGGGGTAGGCAGAGGTCCAGACAATTAAGCCCTTTGAGCCAACCTAACACCGAAGATATTTTAGGGACAACGTGACTGACGATGAGCCCGTCCCGTCTTTATGTCCATGGCAACGATATAAACTGTACATAGGTTTTTGAAGAAACTCATTGGTAGGAGCCTGCCACCTGGGGATCGAACTCGGGTCTCTTGACTCGAATTCCGACCACTCAACCACTCAACTATATATCGTTCATCATGGAGAAAAAGGACCCTAAAAATTATCGATATTTTGATACTTTTATTCCAAATGTGAAAATTTTACGGATATTTGGTAGTTATATTAGTTTTTTTTATTAATAAAATACGTATTGAAGGATTATTAGTGCAATGAAAATAAAATTATTGATTAAGATAACATTTAACTATAAGGACAAACCATCGTATATAAACATCAAAAGCAGTCATTCTTTGCTCTCCGGCTAACCCGTTTCTGTTACATATATTACTAAAGTTTACAGCCGAAGCAAATATTTCAGACGATACCGAGGAAGCTTGGCAGATTAAATACTTCAAGGTAATTTCATAGACCACCGGCGTATGCGTAATGGCCACAATTCACCCATAATTCTATTGGATTTTATTTTCTTATTACTAATATATAGACCGATTTCGGACACAGCGACTTGGACTATTGCGAGCGTCGTTCGTGTGCTCGCAAGTGACTGATGTAACCGATTTTTGTACTGAACGTCCGAGCACATTGAGCGTAAGTCAGCACCCCTCCGGCATAGTTGTATGTGAGGGCTGCAGGTGATCGAGCCTTGAGCGCGTCACGCAATAGTCCACGCTCTGTGGCCTAAATGAGTCGGGATACTATATATATATATATATATATATATGTATATATATATATATATATATATATATATATATATATATATATATATATATATATATATATATATATACATATATATATATATATATATATATATATATATATATATAAATAAATGAAAATGTTAATGCAAAAATCTGAAATATGGAGTTTTCTATCTATCTATGATGAAATACATAAACAGTACAAAATATGGCATTTAAAAAATATTGCACAAAAATAAATATGGAATACCGATATTAGGACACTAAAAATATTGATTATATCTATCGATTGTTTTTAAAACAATATCGATATTTTGATAATTCCGTATTTTTGCACTTCCCTAATTGACAGCTATTCTTTGACAATCACAAAATAATTTATTTTTATTCAAATTTCTTTCATAAATTCTTTCTTCTTCGGCGTATAGTAGTATACAGAAGACTATCTTAAGCTTTTACGTTTATTTGGACGGAAAACTGGTTCAGTTGCAATTCAATGCAGTGGCAGTGCTCAGTGATATAAAGATTCAGTAAATTAAAAAGGTATTTTTTAGGTATTACATTAAAATAGTTTCTCTTTATTATAACTATTTCATGTTCAAAATATTTTTATAAAACAAATTTAGAAAACTTAACATATACAGCTACGTGCTATTAGGAATGTTTTCCTATAATTTGATCATATTATTTCACTATGAGATTGCGTGATATTACTTATAAGTCTTCCTATGAGACAGTCAGTCCTCATGACGGTTTGTTAACACCTACTACTAATTGAGAACCAAACTAAAACTTTCAAATTAGAAGACGAGGGTACTAATACAGAAATTGGTACGATTTAGCGGCTACATCATGCTCTGAATATACTAGTTTTTATTCACCTAGTGTAATTTTAGACTGATCTTAGATATCAGCACAGAGAATTTTCGGTTCTCTTTAAATAGTAATTTTATTTAAACAAATAAGAAATAATCTAAATTATTTTTTAATCTTATTATTATCAGTGTATCTGTATAGCTGTGTATTGCATCAGATCATTAGTGAATGGAAATTTTTTTATGTATTTTCTACTTCGACATATATAATATACATTTTTCCTTTCTTATTTTAAAAATTGCTTTTCTTGATTAGTCACACAAAAACCTAAAAATTTCCTCAGATATTCTCCAAATTGTTATATATTTATTTATTTGTTATATGAACTTTGCCCTATAGTTTAACAGTTAATATGGTATCATAAGTTATTTTAATAATAATTTGTTATCATTAAAACAACTTACACAAGGGATACAAGTAGTCTATGTTACTTCTTCTAAGTTCAGCTATCTGATACTAAGTTCAAAGTCATCAAGCCATTTCAAAAATTATTAGGCATTAGCCAGGACAGACTGAAAAATTTTAAAAACAAATTTTAATACCCTTGAGATATTATTATCTCTATTGTACAAGTGATAAAATTTAAATTATTGTAGACAGATTGGTATTTATCATAAATACATTGGGTATCCATTTTAAATGACGTTCAAGTTATTCTTCCATAATGTATTGTAATTAATTTTTTTGTTATTCATATCACTTCATGTATCACCAAAACATTTATTATTCATCGATAGTATTGTTACAACTCTATTAACATGAAAATACAACTGCTATTGACTAAATTGTAATTTTGATCTCAATGACTTAATTTTTATCATTCCTTTGTGCATGCTGACTGAAGATGCTTGTCAGAAATTTAACAAGAAGACTATGGAACACAGTGCGCTATGAAAAAAGGTTCTTAGCCTCAGAACCAACAAAACCTCAACCAGAAGCTAGTGATGGGGTGGAACAAAATCAGGTTAGTTGAATATAATATATTTGGCTAAATTCATTTTCAAAATCAATTTATTTTGATGTACTATGTCTTATATTTATCTTCACACATTCTCCCAATACTAGGGTAGACAGAAATCTAGACAATTAAGTCTTTCTAAATTATATTCAAAAATAATATTTTTATTAAAAAAGAGAAAAAATTTTTTTAAACTGATATGGGCGGAATTTGAACCCTCAACCTCTGCCGAACCGTAGCAACGCTCTTACCTCCGAGCCACCGTGTCTTACATGCATAAGTTGAAATTTTAAATCTGTATTCTCTTTTCGTGGAGGTAAGAGTGTTGCCACGGTTTGCCAGAGGTTGCAGGTTCGAATCTTGCCTGTGTTAGTTGAAAATTTATAAACATTTTTTCTTTTTAATTTAATAATATAAAGTTCAGCATAGCTTAAATGCTTAAAAATCAATAAAAAAATTGCATCTTAAAATATATATTTTTTTTTTATTTAAATTTGCTGTGTAAATACTATGGTTGCAAATATGTTTTATTTTCAGGCTGAAGCTTTAGATAAGGATATTTGCCTGCTAGTAGATGAGAAAGACAATTTTATTGGTACTGCCACAAAACGAGACTGTCATAAGGTTGCAGCAGATGGTAGCGTTTTATTGCACCGCGCTTTCAGTGTGTTTCTATTTAATAAAAGAGGAGATATGCTGCTACAGAGGAGAGCAAGCCAAAAGGTACACTTTAAATAATGTCTTTTTCTGTATAATAATGTAGAATAGTGCAGTTGTATTGAACAAGAATAATTTTAATATTTATGAAGTTAATCAAAAAAGTGTTCCCTGTTTGAATTTTATAGACTTGACCTTGTTTTTTGTGATTTTTGCCTCTAAAAGAAATTTGTTTGCATATAACTGTTTTTTGTTTATACATCAGCTTATTTTTGTTCAAGGCTACATGTGTACATTAAATAGCTCCCAAGGTCTGAACTTTATATAATAAAACAAATTGCAATAAAATAAATAATAATAAAAAAATATCTACACGCCATTCCCATACAGGGATAGATAGTGGTCTAGATAATTAAGACAATTCGATGCACCTTGCAGTGAAGACAATGTGACAGGTGGTGAGCCCGTCGCCGTCATTACGTCCAAGCCAACGATATAATTTAACGACCTACATGGACGAGTGACGTAAACACTGGTTTTCAAGGTGTCATCATCTGGAGGTCTCAGGTTCAATCCCCGGAGGAGTCAATGTAGAAAAACCACTTTTTCTACATTTTCTCGAGTCTAGGTGTTTGTGGTGCCTTCGGTGTTTCTGATACCCATACCTCAAGTGCTTTAGCATCCGACATTGGGATCAGAGCAATGTATATGATGTTGTACCTATCTATCTATATATATTTGTGGATCAAACTCAGATCTCTTGACTCGAATTCCGATCATCCAAACCACTCTGCTATTGTGACTTCTAACGAAATGTTTAAATTAGACTATTAATACCTGTAACATATTAATAATTCTCATTCGCAGGTCACATATCCAGATTATTACACAAATGCTTGCTGCAGTCATCCACTGTACATAGATGACAAACCCGAGGAAATCATCACAGCTGCCAGACGGAGATTAAACTATGAACTGGGAATTCCTATGGATCAGGTATTTATATTGTATTATGTGATATAACCAATTTCTTTTGACAGATATATGTAAGGTTTGGGAAAACCAGGGATAAAATATACAAGTGTTTTGTTTAAAATATTTTACAACTTAATCTCAGACATTTTTAATATGCCAGGCCACCATGCAAGCTTTGTACAAGGAGTATAATTAGTTTTTCTCATTTTCTATTACATAAAAAATGAGGATACTTTTTATTTATAACAAAAGTTGAAATGTAGAATAGGTAATGATTAGTTAATTTCTATGCAAATGTACTTCAAGGTCTTTATGACTGGTTTTAGATGTACTTTCCAATTCTTTAACAATTTAAGTATATTAATAACTAATTACATAATCATTGTTGTCATTTGTATAGAAATTATTATCTTTTGTTTTTGTAAATTTAAACAGCAAGTCATTAAGCATTCATATTTGTTTTTATAAATATTCTGACAATTTTAGACTCCAAAATTGACTTCTTATCGAAAAGTTTGGTTAGGAAGTTTTGTGTTACTAGTATAAAGAACCTTATCCATGAAATTACTATTATTAGTGGTAATAAAACTATTCAATGCGGTAAGCCACGGTAGTATTCAGAATTCTTTCGATGGGAACGAGAAAGAGTGACGCCGTGAGTAGAATTCCTTTTTTTAGCCGAAGGAGCGGGAGAGTCAGATGCATAGTTCAACAACTGTAATACAACTTTGTGCAACTAAAAATATATATATTTTTAAAAATATATATTGCTAAATTGTCTAAAACTCGAAGCAAATGAAAATGAAGTTAATATTGCGACTTAAAAAAGTGTAAGAGGCGTGTTAGGAGCGGGACAGTTGTTGATTTGTTGACAGTTGTTGTCTCTAGCAAGCCCGTCAACTGATTAGTATGGGCGAAGAAAAAACAGCAATTTATCGGTTTCTACGGAAGTAATCAATATTTATGTTGTACATACTCTATATTCTTTATTGCTTCAATATGTTTGTACACGCTCCGAAATCTTCAATCAAATTCGACCTTGGAATTTTACTATCGTTGCACCAAAAAAAAAACCTTTTGAAAAATATTTCGCGGACAATCATATTCACCAATCTTTGTTAGAGAAACCCTTTCACATTTTAAACTGTAATTTCATCGATTTTATAAATGATAATATATAAATAGACATCTTAAGATATTTATTATTACCTTTAGCCCAATACAGGGCTAGACAAAAGGTCTAGACAAATAAATCCATTCGACCCACCTTTCACCGAAGACTATTTCGGACAACTGAAAGGTGGTGAGCATATCACCCTCCCAGTGGCCACGCCAACAATGCTACGGTACTTACATAGGACTCTATTTATATACATATTCCTTCATAATGGATAATAATATACAAAAAAAAAATATTATATAAATATTCATATCTGCATATAAACATCCGTGAGTCGAGTACAAACACTGATCACAAAAGCATTTGCCTGTAGCGGGATTCGAACATCAATGAAGGATAATAATACACAAAAAAAAATTATTAGATGATTATACATATATCCTCAACTCGAGTACAAACATTCATATTTATCACAAAAATATTAGCCCGTAATATAATATAGTAAGTCAAGATAGCTGAGTGGTTGGGTGGTCGGAATTTCAAGTCAAGAAACCCGAGTTCGATACTCAAGTGGCCGTTTTTCTAAAAACCTATGTACAAATTATATCGTTGGCTTGGACATAAAGACGGCGACGGGCTCAACATCTGTCACGTTGTCCGGAAAATATCTCCGGCGGAAGGTAGGTCGAAGGGACTTTATTGTCTAGACTAGACCTCTGTCCACCCCTGTATTGGGAGTTGCGTGAAGATTTTTTTTTTACAATAACTACTAAACAGATGGACCCGGAGCTGTTCACATTCCTGACGCGCGTGCACTACCACGACCCCGGCGACGGCGTGTGGGGCGAGCACGAGATCGACCACATCCTCTTCTTTCAGAGCGACGTCAAGGTGAAACCCAACTCGGACGAGATATCCGAATACTGCTTCGTACCGAAGAATGAATTCAATTCGTAAGTCAACTATTTATTATTTATTTAATCCTTTTAAAAAAATAGATTTAAGGTCACGACAGCCTTGACAGAATGGTTGGGTGGTCTGGATTCGAGTCAAGAGACCCGAGTTCGATCCCCATGTGCCAGGCTCGCGCCAATGTTTTTTTTTTTTTTTCAAAAACTTACATATAATACATAATTATGTCGTTGTCTTGAAACGGTGACAGACTCACGACCCGTCACGTTGTCCAAAAAAAATGTCTTCGGTTGAAGATGGGTCGAAAGGACTTAATTGTCTAGATCCCTGTCTATCCCCTTTTTTGAATTAAACTTTGGTTGAAACCTACTATTATATATAATTAAAATTTTGATTAGCTCAAGCTTCTTACAGCATAAACTGCAGATACGAGCAGATATGCGAACCTACTCGTTGACATATCTGCTCGTACCGCGGTGCACGTACTAGAGTCATCAGCTGACCGGCAGCTCGTGCCATATTATTGAGTTAACCGTGTCTAGTTTTTTGAACTAGACTGAAATAATACCATGCCACCACCGCACCGGAAACACGACTGCAGTATGGCATCGTCGAATCGAGCAAGTTCAAGTGTACTGTCTTCAATGCAAATTATCTTGAAATCGATTAATTTTAATAATAATAATAAATAATAAGCGTCAATAGCCAAATGTTTTAAGGTGCGGACTGCGAAATAAAACGTCGCAGGTTCCCCTATTGTCGTAAACCAAACCTGACACAAGCATTACAGCTTAATTATAATAATAAATAAATATGTTCACGCAATTCCCAATACGTGGGTAGACAGAGGTCTAGTCTAGACAGTTAAGTCCCTTCGACCCACCTTCCACCAAAGATATTTTCGGGACAACGTGACAGGTGGTGAGCCCGTTGCCGTTTTTATGTCTAAGCCAACGATGTAATTCGCACATAAGTTTTTGAATAACCCATTGGTACGAGCCTGCCACCTGGGGATCGAACTCGGGTCTCTTGACTCGAAATTCCGATCACCCAACCACTCGGCTATCGTGACTTACAGCTTAGTTGGAGTTTTTAACGGGAATACCATTAATGTTACATGGCATTGCTAGTATTCTTTCTTAAAAAAAATATCTACTCAATGACAGGGTACAGTAATATTTAGATTACTCTGAAACTCCAAACTTCATTTGTTCCATAACACTTTTAACAATTGTTGATTTCTAGGTATATTTTACACTTATTCCGACCGAGTGATTGTTCTGTATGTTGTTACGTAATATTATTCAAATAGTACTCTGTCGCTCACCTTCAGCGTGTAATTTTTCATCATCTCGTCTGTCTGTTTTGTGAACATTGGCGCGCCTAATAGTTAACATACAATACCAATTAAAGCTTATTTCGTTGGCACTGATTAAGTCACGATAGCCGGGTGGTTGGTTGGTCAGAAATTCGAGTCAAAAGATCTGAGTTCGATCCTTAGGTGGCAGGCGTGCGTACCAACGAGTGTTTCAAAAACTTATGGGCGAATTATATCGTTGGTTTGGACATAAAGACGGCGAAGGGCTCACCACCTGTCATGGTGTCCCGAAAATATCTTCGGTGGAAGGTGGGTCGAAGGGACTTAATTGTCTAGACCTGACCTCCGTCTATCCCTGTATTTGGAATTGCGTGAAGATATTTATTCATTTATTTATATTTTACTGATTAAGCGTTCTTGCTTTAAAGATAGCAAGCGTAAGTTTTAGATTTTTCCCAGAATTTGGCAGCTAGGCTACAATAACCTAGAATGTAATTTATGTATATATATATATATATATATATATATATATATATATATATATATATATATATATATATATATATATATATATATATATATGTGTATGTGCACGTGTATATAAATTTAATATTATTATATCTTTGATTTATGTTTTAATCTCCCCCTTTTTTTTCTTTCTTTGCAATTTTGCTGTACCTACTACTTTCTCTCACCAACCCCTGGGTTGTCTGGCAGAGAATGCCTAAAGGCATAAGGCATTAGGCCTTTAGGCATTAATAGACAATAATAGTCCGCCCTTTGTTGCCTTTATTGTTAAGGGTAAGCAATGAAGTATAAATAAATAAATGTAAAATCGCCTAATAATCCAATTATTAAATTTACTATTATGCTATTAAAATTCACGTTTTTCTTGTCAATGAGAGTAAGTAGGAGGAAGTGAAATGAATAAGTCACTTATTTAGTTTTTTTTAAATATACTACATTGACATCATTAATTTTAGCGTTCGTGTTTGAATGTAAAAATGTACTGTGACAGCCTGCGACCTTCAACCGAAAGAGAACTAAAATTATGTTTATCACTTCACACTCTTGTGTAACAGTAATAATGATCATAGCTATCTTATTGATCAAAAAACGATTTTGTATAAATGTAACATCATTAAAAGCTTGTGCATGTACAATGCACTGGCATCTAGGCATTATCATAGAAAAGAAAACTTGGGCCGTGTGGTACGGCATTAGAAGAATCTTTTCTGGAGATAAAGGGATGTCCCTTTTTTATCCCATTTTAGTTATAAAAAAAAATATCTTCACGCAATTCCCAATACAGGGGTAGACAGAGGTCAAGTCTAGACAATTAAGTCCCTTTGACCCACCTTCCACCGAAGATATTTTCGGGACAACGTGACAGGTGGTGAGCCCGTCGCCGCCATTATGTCCAAGCCAACGATGAAATTCGTACAAGTTTTTGAAAAACTCATTGGTACTGCCACCTGGGGATCGAACTCGGGTCTCTCGACTCGAAAGTCCGACCACCCAACAACTCGGCTATCGTGATTTTAGTTATCAGGTCTTAAAACGTGCAATATATGTCACATAGGCCTGTCTAGTAAGAAGGATTTAATAGTCCTCAAATTGTTTTCTTTTTGCAATTTTTTATCAAACTTGTAGCAAAAAGAGTGCATCAAAGACTACTAGACTAAAATTAACATTTTAGGCCTTAATGGTCTTCTTCTGCTTTTCTTCTTGAGTAGAATAGATTGATTTAGATTTCTTTGTATTTCTTTCTTTCCTAATATGAAAAGTGACAGGCCTAATAAAAACGCGTTGTTCCCTGCGCGGACAAAAACCCATTAGTTGCTTGCATTGCGAATGAATGGCACGAGAAATCTAGAAGTTAGATACGATTTCAATACTTTCAACCTTCTACTAAACTTTTCGTAGCTACAAAAACTTTGATACTGAGGGCTTTATCCCAAGGCTTTTTCCCAGGCTTTATCCCAAATTTAGGACTGTTTGGTGAAAAGGAAGGAAAATCTAATGAAAGCCGTAAATAAAACGTGACCCACGTTATCCGACAATTCTATAGTACTCTCTGATCGGTTGGACAGTTGATTCTTGTCATCTTTATGTTATTTACGTAAATTTATTATGTTATTATGGTTTGGGCACGTTGAGCGAATGAGTGAAGACCGAATGGTGAAGAAAATATATAGCGCGAAAGTTAATATTAAAAGGTGTCGTGGTAGACCGAGACTAACTTTCGAAGACCATGTGAGCAAATTGCTCGAAGAGAGGAGGGTCAAGAGTACTCGGATACCTAGACGTGCATGTATGAAGAAGATGATGAATCTGAAAGAAGCGAAAGAAGTATGTAGTGATCGTGACACTTGGCGATCTGTTCTCTCTGGCTACCCCGTCAGGGATTGTGCGTGAAGATAAATAAATAAATAAATTATTATTATTATGTTATTATATTATTTATAATTTTTTTAATATTATATTTTCCTCAGATGTATACTATTCACGAACTTACCCACACTGCAACTCGTATAGGTTACTATATTAATTTAAGACATGGAAAAATTCTTCTGCAGGTTCATACCAACACTGGAAGGACCTTTGACTCCTTGGTTCAACATGATACGCCGCCATCGGCTGAAACTCTGGTGGGACAACCTACATCGCCTCAAAGAGCTCGCCGAGCCCGATAAAATAAATAAATTCCTCAATGAAAAATAATTTATAAATAACATAGTATTAGTGTTGTCAATATTTTATTACGTGTGGATAAAAATTAAGAATACCTTAGTTTGTTTTTAATTTTAAGAACCGGGCATTTCCTAGGTTATTGAATATTTTATCTATATCATTTCACCTTAAGCAATTCAACTATAATATTTATTGTGTCCAATATTCCCTTCGTTTATGTATGTTCACGTAATATTTGTATATATTAAAGAGAAATTGGTGCTTGAAATATTGTTTAATTGAAATATGGTTATCTAACCTACAGTCACGATAGCCGAGTGGTTGGGTGATCAGAATTCGAGACAAACTGAGTTCGATCTTCGGGTGGTAAGCTCTTACTAATGAATTACTATCTTATTTTCAAACTTATGTACGATTTATATAACGATATAAATCGTTAACTTTAACATAGACGGCGATGGATTAATCACTTATAACTGCCTCAAAAAATGTCTTCGTTAAAAGATGGTTCGATATGACTTAATTGTCAAGACCTCTGACTACCCCTGTATTGGGAATGGCGTAAAACGTTATAAAGCTAACGACATGTGAGAAGCTACGTAATTTATTACTGCAATTGTTGATCTGCTTCCACAGTGAAATAACGAGAAATCGTGATTATTGGTTGACTAAATTGATTATTTATTCGGTATATATAAATCATCATTCATCCTTAAAGCCTGCTATTCAAAAATCGGCTTTAGCAACTCGTCAGAAGTATTAATATCGGACGCTGATGTACTCGAGTATTTTCTCGGGCCCGTCCTTGAGCTTCCCTTCACCCACTGCAGAGTACGAGTCTGTTGGGTTTTCTTCTTTCTAAATGCCTTCCTCTTTGCAATACCCGTCTTTTGTAACTTTGTATCAGTCGCTGAGCGTAGTAAATACGCGTAGCATGTGATTTGATTACCGCAATGTAGACCGTTTTTGTAAGCAGTATGCAAATATCTTACTGCAATCCCTTGTAGAATCTGTAAAACCAAATAATAATAATTTATTGTAGTGAAAAATGCATACAGTATATTTAATTTATATATTCTTTTATTGACACCTAATAAAAGGTACAATGGACGGACTTAACGCCTTGTAGCATTCTCTAACAGTCAACGCTAGGCGATATAGAGAATAAACGGCGGTGTAATAATCTCAATGACATAATATTTAATAGATATATACTCAAATATTTATCTGTAATATATCTAAAAATAATAATATAATTCATCGAGAGTAAATTCATCTCCTTTCTGCCCGGGAGTGTCGTAAGAGGTGAGTAACGTAAAAAGTTTTGGAAATTATAATATATTAAACGTATGTATATACAACACTCACGGTAGCCGAGTGGTTCGGACTTAGAGTCAAGAGACCAGTGTTCAATCCCCAAGGCTCGTACCAATGGTTTTTTTTTCCAAAAACTTAGGTACGATTTATATCGTTGGCTTAAACAAAGTCGGCGACGGGCTCACCACCTGCCACGTCGTCCCAAAAATATGAAAAATATGTCTAGACCAAAAATGATTATAATTAAAGTTCTATAAGAGACAAAAGATGTTTAATACAAAAACTGCCACAGCAAAGTGGAATGAACAATTTCTCCTCGCAATTTCTTCTTCCTTCATTATTTTGTATAGAATATTTTGTAAACAATGTGGATAGCTATTTATACACATTGAATTACCTTAAGCAGTACCGAATTAATACTGGAATTGCAAAATTAGTAGTGTACCATCGAGTACAGCATCAAAGAGCAAGTTCCCCGTCGAAACCAGAGTGCTGGATATGAAGAGACGGCGGGGCAGTGCACAGCCGCGATGACCTCACAAATCATTAAATATCAGGTATCCTATACAAAGCGGTCCTTATAATTATACATTTAATACTGTTAATATGCAACAAAAGATTAACTCCACCATTGCTATAATGATCAAAAACATAACCGCGTTGAAGCGCCAGGATACTGACATCATTTCATTAATCAATTTCTCTTCGCATCCTTCAGACCAGATCGTCAGTTGTTTCTGTAACGAGCAGGAAACGGATCAATTTACCGGTGAAGCCCATGCGTTGAGAAATAATAAAAAAAATTACAAGACATTGATACAGGGTGACAAACATTCTCCTCTAAGCTACTCCTTAGTAATACGTAGCTTAGGTATTTGCAGGCCACACCTTTAGATATAATTAATGTAAAACAAAGCTAGAGGCCTAACTTTAGCCTAGTTTGCCCAGTATTTATTTATCTCCTAGATACTTTAAATTGCAAAATACTACTATAATAAAATAACTATAAATTGTCATCCATTCAAAACTGTTAATGGTAAGCGTAAAAAATTTCTTTGTCTTAAAGTACAGTATATTTTACATACATATATTTACATAGATATATTTATAAATATAAATATTTAAAGTCACGATAGCCGAATAAATAGGTGGTCGGATTTTCGAGTCAAGAGACCCGAGTTCGAACCCCAGGGGGCAGGATCGAACCAATTTTTTTCAAAAGCTAATGTATGAATTATATCGTTGGCTTAGACATAAAGACGGCGACGGGTTCACCACCTGTCGCGTTGTGCCGAAAATATCTTTTTGTTTGTTGTATCTAGGTGGAAGGTGGGTCGAAGGGACTTATTTGTCTAGACTAGACCGCTGTCTACTCTTTATTTTTTTACTATTTATTTATATAAATATACATAAACGACCGTGTCTCGTGTACAAACATTCATATTCATTACACAAATGGTTACCCCTAGCGGGATTCGAACCCGCAACCTATAGATTTAAAATAAAATGATTTTCGAATTTTATCGCGTTTTTTTTAAATAAAATTTAAATTAGGATGTTTTTTAATTTCAATAGCCTCACGGACCATCCTGGGTAGGAATTGGTGTTCTTTCGCGAGGATATGTGGCTTGTCAAATCTGATATAATGGTTGGGCCTATCTAGAATGTGATCACAGAATGCAGGGATGTTCAAGACCTCAGTCCCCCCGTGACCACGGATGCTGTAAAGCATCCGAAACTTCGGGAAATAAAAATAGTTTGTAAAAACTAAAACGCGATAAAATCCGAAAATCGTTTAATTTTAAGTGTTTAGTATTCGCGTAAATACAAGAAATCATTATCCGCAACCTATAGCTTCGAAGGAAGATATTATTATCTTGAATTTGAAGAATATGACAGGTTATGATGGAATTAATATAAAAAATTATGGTATGAAGGATGGAATAAATGGTGGTTCTATTAATGTAGACTAGATATAAGACTACATGTAGAGTTAATGTATAGAAAGTTAGGAGGACCATTATTATATTCCAATCTTAAATAAGGCATTGCATTGAACAATGACATCTTAACCTATGGTACGCATACTTTGATATGTAGCAGATACTCCTTATCAGCTGATGCACAAATATCGTTTACAATCCAAAGGCATTGCATAGCGATTGATAAATATAGATCATTAACATGAACGTATTAACATGGAGTAGGGTGCAGACTGCAAAACACTAAGATGGAAGTTTGAGCTAGCTCCAAGTGTAATTATTGAAGCTTAGAGTGATTAACAGGAATAATTGTAATGCAAAACAAATTAGCATTACCTGGTACTATTTTAAAATAACACCTTACGAATTAATATTATCTTATGTGTGACGTAGCTCAGTTATGTGAATGACTGCGCGCTTTGTGTTTCGTACGTTAGTAACAAAACAAGTATGATTACCGTGGAATCAGCAGGTTGTCGATTTATTTGTAGTAAGGATATTAAAAGAAATTTAATGGAAGGTATTAGTGGTTTGGGTGATCGGGATTCGAGTCAAGAGACCCGAGTTTGTTCCTCAGGTGGCAAGTCTATATTGTGAGAATCCACTAGAGATGTATATACGCAAATATCACCTGTGCGGTAGTAAAAACAAGGAACAAAGGGTTGTAGACATACACAAGTGTCTTCCTATCAATAAATATACACGTAAATACAAGTTTTTCAAAATGTTTCCCCTAATATTATGAAGGGTTGAAAATGTATGTGTTTACGATACTATGACGGAAAAGCAAATATAATCTCTATGTTCTGTTTCCGCGCGATATTTCAACCAATAGGTTTCTTCAACCAATAAGTGTTTTCAAAGACTTAAGTCCGAATTATATTGTTAGCTTGGACATAGAGATAGCGACGGGCTCACCACCAAAAACCACGTTATTTTTTTTAATAAGTGGTAGGCTCCTTCTCTGATTTGAAGTCACTACAATTGACGTTGATTTTCCATTTGAAAGGTTAGTTTGATTATAGGTATTATTATATATGGGCCAATTTAGCATCCACTAGTAAGCCCCAGATTGTCTAAGCTTTCCTAAACCATCTTTGTTTGCAGTTGCATTGACTGTACGACACATACCCCGAGGTTAAATTGAGTTCATACTCATATAACACTCCAATATTAAACATGGAAATCTATAAACCTTACTGGGGATATTGTCTTTATTTAGTTATAAAACCCAACGCACCGATGGATTGTATTTATAGATAACGCCTGGTTGTGTGACGCCATGATGTACGCAAGGCGACAGTACATCTTTAGAACAACAGCTGTACGGAACGTTGTCCGCAACAAACTTGCTGTTTGATCTGTAACATGGAAACTACTTTAATTGAAGCATCGAAATTCTAGAACCCAATATTTCACCTGAACGTAATGTATTAAATATTTAAAAGTTTCATATTATGTTTCGAAATCCAGCACTAGATATTTACCAACGCTACTAGGCGGTATGACAGAGATTTCAAATTTTCCAATACGCCAGAACATGGTACCATTGTACCTTAATTCAACTACTTAGTTAATGGACTCCACTACGCGGTGAAAGGTCGGGTTTAGCAGCCGTCAGCGTCAGCATTTTTATCTAAAACTTACGTCGCTATCACACAGTAGGTGTACATTGCCAATATTTTACTTACACAACATTAGTTGCAACGCTGTCTCCAGTCGTAAACCAAGGTATGTAGAACCATTCCTGGTAATCCACCCGTCCGCAACAACGGAACCTTGTCTGTAGCCTATCGATTGCCACTTTTGACGGCAAGTGGCTGGCATATCTTAGCATTGCTTTAGTTATACCGCCCTTTATCTTGGCTAAGGAAACATAAATATATTGTATGACATAATTGACGTAATTTCCCATTACAAAGAGTGGTACATATACCTATTCTCAAAGTAAATAAGATCACTAATTGAGTATTTTATATAAAATATTATAATAAACCAGTATGTAATCGTATGTATGTATGTAGTGTATTCGTTTTGACGACCGGATTCGTGGACGAGTGGCGTAAACACTGGTTTTTTACGGTGTCGCCATCTCGAGGTCCCGGGTTTGATTCCTGGTCAGGTCAACGTAGAAAAACCACTTTTTCTACATTTTCTTAGGTCTGGGTGTTTGTGGTGCCTTCGTTGTTTCGGATTCCCATACCTCAAGTGCTTTAGCATCTTACATTGGGATCGGAGCAATGTATGTGATGTTGTCCCTATCTATATATGTATTTATTTATTTATTTAATGCAATAAAAAAACAACGGTTTGGTGCATACAAGATTATCATCAATCATACTCTGTCCGTAAACCTTCTGATTATTCCTGTATCACCACCTACAACTTTGAATTGATCTAATTCAGTTTTTCAACAGATTTACCTAATCTTATTCGCGTGATAAATTATGATCGATATTTCAATACATTAACAATAAGTTTTTTTTTATGGAAAAGGAGGCAAACGAGCAAGTGGCTCACGTGATGGTAAGTGATTACCGCCGCCCATGAACACCCGCAATACCAGAGGCATAGCAGATGCGTTGCCGGCCTTAGAGTGCCCCCATAATTGGGGGGGGGGGTGTGGGCCTCCGGTTAACTGCACTCACCAGACGAAACGCAGAAGTTTGTTATACTTCTACTTCACGCCGGTATTCTGTGAGGTCGTGGTACTTCCCCGGTCGAGCCGGCCCATTCATACAACAAAAGCTGATGCGTGGCTCTACCACTGTAACTAAGTTACATTACTTTTACCATAGCACTCTTCAACTAATACTTTATAATTTGTGCATAGCACTTTTTAGACGACGAGAACGACCTAGGGATGATAGGGTTCGGGGAGGACGTCTGTTCACAATAGTAACGCAGCCTACCAGTGTATATAGTATCTTTTCTAATATTTGTAAATGCAATATTAGTCCCTTTTCCACCAAGACTGAGATAGTATGCGTCATATATTTAAATTACCTTTGCCGTAATGATAAGAAAGTCTGATATGTTAATTACCTCGTATTATCGTCGACTGCAAACCTGAATAAAACATAATTGCGAGAAAAATTATTATTATAACGATCAGGGCCCATATGTAGTAAAAGAGACCGTTACTGACATTGTATTCCCTTTTTGGTAAACCCGCTTTAAAAAGTTGATATAAACCGAACAACTGAAACAAAAAAGATGTTTCATAATATCATGAATGAATGTTGGGTTCTTTGGTGGCACTATAAAATGTACCTAACCTATTCGGTGTTGCGAATACTGGGGTCGCAGATTCAAATCCGCATTAGAACGTGTCGTAGTCATTGTTAATATCTATTTGTATTCTTGCGACAGATTCATTGTCGCTATAAAAGTTTACGATTAGTACCTATATTTTTTAATAAGTATTGCCTGAATAATTACCTAAATCCCAAACTGATATATATTATTAGTATGTATTATTATATAGTATATATTATTGTGTTAAATATTTCATATATATAATAAGTCACGATAGCCGAGTTGTTGGGTGGTCGGAATTGCGAGTCGTGAGACCCGAGTTCGATCCCCAGGTGGCAGTACCAATGAGTTTTTCAAAAACTTATGTACGAATTTCATCGTTGGCTTGGACATAAAAGACGGCGACGGGCTCACCACCTGTCACGTTGTACCGTAGACGTGCACACTCAAGCAATAGACTCGCTGCCTGACAAGTTATCCCAAATAAGCTGCAAAGTTGATTTCAAAGGACTTAATTGTAGACATATTTCTACCCCAGTATTGGGAAACTGTGTGAAAGTAACATAAATAGAAGCAGCGAGGTTTATAAGAATCTCACCTTTCAATTAGCGTGCGCAAAATTAGACCGAACATCCTGCACTATCGAAATCCATGCGACTCGAACTATGTAAATAAATATTTCAAATCATCTCTAGGGTCATTGTAGAAGCGTGCTCGTCGCGACCCCTGCCAGCCCTTTTCAGGGCTGCAATTCTACACAGCCAATGCCAATGAGGGTTAGGGCGTCCCCCCAAGGCGACGCACACCAGTTCGTCCCCGTTGGTGTGAAATGCAGCGCGCAAAGCGGCGATGGGGACCGCCACCCGTCACGCACAGCCCGACACGGCGGAAGGTGGAGGACGGAGTGCAGAGTTGGCACGTGGAATGTTAGTGGAGGCATGAGAGAAAAGACGAATGAGTTGATTGAAATAATGAAAGAAAGAGAATTAGATGTTGTGTGTTTGTCGGAGACCAAGCGGAAGGGCAGCGGTACTGAAGAGCTCCCTGGCGGGGCGTTAGCTCTATGGTCCGGAGTCCCGGAGAGCGAGAGCGCCTACCATGGTCGATATTATGACTGAATATAAGGTTGTGAACTCGAGACTTTTCTGGGTTCGCTTAAAATTGGGACTGACGAAGTTATTCCTTTTGGCTGTTTATGCGCCGGTAGCTTCGTCGTCCAGAGCTGAGCTGGAGGAGTTTTGGGAGAATGTAAGAGAAGTTCTAGATTTGGTTAGAGGAAACGAAAGAATTGTTGTATGTGGTGATTTGAATGGATGGGTTGGTACCGCTCGGCCAGGGTACGAGTCGGTGCTTGGAATGTTTGGCGATAAAAGGGTTAACGACGCTGGCAAGCTCATACTGGCTGTATGCAAGGAAAAGGGTCTTCTTGTGACAAACACTATGTTTAGTCACAAGAAAATCCATATGTATACTAGAACAAGAGAGAATGAGAGAAGTATGATCGATTTATTCCTGGTGGATGACCGACTGCGAAAACAGATGATGGATACGCGAGTGTTCCGAGGTGCTGACCTGGGAACGGATCACTACCTAGTGATTACTAGATTTAGGGGTCTGTTCGCGGGTTGGCGCCACCGGACGGCGATACCAGAACCACAGTCGGTTGGTAGCATCCGAAGCCGGAAGCTTCAGGAAGCGGACACTAGGGATAAATATCAAGCAAGGGTAGCCGAAAAGCTGGACATCATCGATGTCAGGAAAGGATGTGTGGAAGAAATATGGCAGAGCCTTAGAGATGGAATGGTTAATGCAGCGGAAGACGTGTGTGGAACTGTGAAAAGAGGTAGTATTAAAAAAGGGTGATGCATGGTGGAATGAGGAAGTGAAAGAAGCAGTAAATAAGAAGAAGAAAGCATGGTTAGACTACTTGGCCTCTAGTAATGATAAGGATTAAGAGAGAAGAGGAAAGAAAGATATAAGCTCCAGAAAGTTCACACGAAAGCATTGATTGAGGAAGTGCAGGAAAGGAGTAGAATGGAAGCGGACGAAAGGTTGTCGCACAACTTCAAGGAGAACTCCAAACTCTTCTGGAAAGAGGTTGGAAGGACCCGGAGTGGTGCGACAGCCTTAAGAATGAACAAAGTGCCTTCAAGAATCAATTACGTCCTCTCAGAAAAATCGGACGTCATGCAGTGAAGGAGCGAATTTTATAGAGAGATGAATGCGTGTGATGATCTTAGTGAGGTATCCGGGGTGACGCCGTGACTGGTACGCCAGACTCGGACCTCGATGACACTGAGGTCATCAGTATGAAAGAGATTGAATGTGCGATTAGAAGTTTGAAATGTGGTAAGACTGCGGGACTAGATAGAGTTACTGCTGAAATGGTGAAGTATGGTGGGCCTCGCATCTGGGACAGCTTTCATCTGTGCAATTTGTGCTGGCGGACGGGGACTGTTCCGGATGATTGGCGATCCGCGGTCATTGTGCCTTTATATAAAGGTAAAGGTTCACATTATGACTGCGGGTGCCATCGGGCGATCAGCTTGACCAGTTTAGCAAATAAAGTTTACTCGAAGGTTTTGACACGTAGGGTGCAAGAGAAATCGGAAAGATTTCTATGGGAGGCACAATGGGGTTTTAGACCTGGAAGAGGATGTACGGATCAAATGTTTTCTCTCCGCATGATCAATCATGAAGCTTCTGGCTGCTAACCAGAGGATTTTCTGTGCTTTTGTGGATCTTGAGAAGCATTTGATTAGGTTGTAAGGAAGAAAATGTGGGAACTGTTGCCGGGGTATGGTGTGGAAGGTCGATTGCTAAGGTGCAGTCACTTTACTGTGACTGTAAAGCCTGTGTGCGGGTATGGCATGACCTGTCACCCATGTTTAGCGTCCAAACGGGCGTAAAACAGGGTTGTGTCATGTCTTCCTGGCTGTTCATACTGTATCTCGACAGCTGTTTACAGAAGCTGAAAGATAGCTGTTTGGGTGTGAAATTAGGTGACATAAAAGCAAATTGTCTGCTGTATGCTGATGATGCAGTGCTTATTGCACCATCAGAGGCAGAACTGCATGCATTAGTCACGCGTATGAAAGAAGAATGTGAAATTAATGGTCTCCGTTTGAATGCTAATAAAACTAAGGTTATGTTATTTGAAAGGGACGAAGAAAGAACGAAGTGCGAAATTTGGGTAAATCGGGAATGTCTAGAACAGGTGAATGAAATTGTATACTTGGGCAGTGCGTTTAGCCGGGATGGAAGATGTGATTTAGATGTTGACAGGCGTGTCGCTGCCGGGAACAAAGTCAATGGTGCCCTGACTGCATTAGTCAAAAGGCAAGGCGTAGTGAAAAGTGCACGCCTTGCAATACATATCGCAGTGTTGGTACCGACTTTGTTATATGGCAGCGAAACCTGGGTATGCCAGAAGAAGCATAAAAGCAGGTTGAATGCAGTGGAGATGCGATCTCTTCGTAAAATGTGCGGCCTAACCATGGCCGACCGAAAGCGAAACGAAGAGATTCGCAATATGGCAGGTTAGAAAGATGACCTTGTCACAAAAATGGATAAGGGCGTGCTTCGATGGTTTGGGTACGTTGAGCGAATGAGTGAAGACCGAATGGTGAAGAAAATATATAGCGCGAAAGTTAATATTAGAAGGTGTCGAGGTAGACCGAGACTAACTTTCGAAGACCATGTGAGCAAATTGCTCGAAGAGGGGAGGGTCAAGAGTACTCGGATACATAGACATGCATGTATGAAGAAGATGATGAATCTGAAAGAAGCGAAAGAAGTATATCGGGATCGTGACACTTTGCGATCTGTTCTCTCTGGCTACCCCGTCAGGGACTGTGCGTGAAGACAAGTAAGTAAGTAAGTAAATCATCTCTAGACCTCCCGAGCATGTCGGGCAATTATCTGCGCACGCTCGTCTATCATAGACTGGATAATTAATTATTTACGAAACATTTATATTTTTGGAACTTTCATCTTATTTATTTGTGAATAGATATCGATGGCGGTTTACTTGTTTAAACAATAAAAAATTGTGCTCACTTCAATGGCAACTGCTATAAGAGCACCGCAGGCAATTATTACAGGTATTGCATTGCCGTCCGGCCAGCATATTAGATCCAAGAGGGTTCCTTCTTCACTACGTATACCCTCTGAAGTATTCACTAACCATATCAAGTAAAAAATGACAATAGGCATGCAAGCCATTAACAGCATTCTTACATTGTTGAAAGAAGCCCATGTTAAATACATGAAGTCTAGTTTAATTTCTAAAACCACTTAATTATACATAAAAGTGAATGTTTTCATTAATTGATATTTGTTGTTGTTTTTATAATTCGCTCGAGCAGGCAAAATTATTAATTGATAGATTTGACACGATTGATAGGTTAAATATTTTTTGAATTTAATTTGACATTGGGTCATTATTCTATAAAAGAATTATACTTAAAAAGTTTTTTATAATTTCTTTAACGATTTGTGAAATTGTTACTCTATAACTTATTTTATCCTTTTTTCTTACATCATGATTTTATTTATTCTAGTTTCGCCAACATATTTAGATAGTTTGTTAGCGAATCGAGGCACTCACCGCAGGTACTCTCACAGAGATATTTATCCTATTCATAAAACCTTTTATTTTATCAAGGCAATCCTATGCATGTACAAAGTTATATATATATATATATATATATATATATATATATATGTATATTCAGGTATCAATCAAATCTTTCAGGTGAGTTTTTGGATGTTTGTTATTCTGTAGTAAATACGTGTATCAAATATTTTCTAGTTCGTTTCCCATAATAATAATAATAATAAATGGTTGGTTCTATGTGATACTTTTTTACTCTTCTGAGGTCCAATTTATAGCTTTATACCATTCTGAAGTGTGAGCAATATCAAATCAAAAAGATCTTTTTCATTCAAAACGATAAAGTAACACGGATAAGAGAACAGTAATTTCGAAAAGAGCCATCAACGATTGATAAGATTTTGTCACTTCTTAAATAATAAACCTTTTATTCTGCAAGAAGCTTTTTATTTCGTCTAATGCGTATGAATTGCACATTTTCTGTCGTATTTAAATAAAATATTTACATCCATTCAAATCACATCTTCACATATAAAGAAAGAGTATATCGCCGGTCTATTATACCTCTCGCTTATCTATGCAATTTCGTTCTTGTAGAATGTGTGAAACACGAGAGGGATGTTCATGATGTTTGTCATGATTGTTGACGATAACATTGGAGTTTAGGCCATATTAGGTTAACCAAGCTCGAAAGCAGCGAAAAGCATATTGCCGTGGTCATGCAGCAGTAATGATTCAATTTGTTGATTGTAGCATTTAATTTTTGAACTAAAACTAGTTCTTTATTTAACTAGTTTTTTATTATTTTATATTAGGGTATTATGGTGCTGGCATGTTTAAAAAGGTCAAAAACCACAAAATAAAGAAGAAAAAAATTATGAAATGTACTATTGTCTTACAGACGCGTGTTGCAATCTATAAGTCCTCTCTTGACTTTCTTGTTGAAGGATAAATGAACTGAAAATTGTTACATATGGACAATAATGGATGTACGAATGAATATTTAAAAAGTGTCATTTTTAAATAATTTCGGTTAAACTAAAATTTTATTACGACAAATTTATAGAATTAATAAAAAATATGTAAGTTATCTTTGTTGTAAAAGATATAATCTTTCCAAGAGGTTAAATAATAATCGATCCAATTGGCACTGAAACATAATAATTACATACTCTTTGTGTGGCACCTTACACGCTGACAGTCTTATATTATTTGTTTGAATAAAATTACACAAAACATTTACAAAGTGAGTAAACACGGGGTACAACAGTATAGGATATTTGTGTGACGAGAGACGTAATTGGGCGAAATGTTGCAAAAGATGAAGGAAAAAGAAGGTTTAGCATAGAAAGATAATTGGTCTCTTCTCGTAAATCTTCCCCTAACCCACCCATTCCATTCACTGATGGAGCTATCCTTAATAAATTGGGGTACAGACATGACTGGCAGCTGGCTGATTTGACATCCGGCAACTGTAATACCACAGAGAAACCTTATATAAACTGTGTGGAATAGGGACTGTAGATAGAGATGACTCATTTCACATTATCTATGATTTCACCTTTGTTGACAAGTGATAATGTACTCTTTGATTATTTCACATAAATAGTATTATCACTTGCTCTTATCAATTTTTAAACCAACGTCGATGTACAAAAACCTAAAAGATTTTATTTATGTTACATAAAAGAAACATTGTTACTCTAAAGTATAAGTATTTTAAGCCATCACAGAAGTAGAAGCTTTTTCTGAAGTATGCAACAACAGTTATCTTTAAAAATATGGGTTATAAAATTTTGTTTAAAACTTATTTATCCAAAATTCAATCCTTACATCTTTCTTGTTTACTTGGCAATTAAATACAATTATTATGTACACAAACGTGATGGAGCTCTAAGAAACATGAATAAATTTATGGTAAAAACAATACCATCATATATACTTCAATGCCTTTTGAAAGAGCGTTTGAAAGAAGACGATTGTTCTGTGTGTTTGCACAAATGTATTTTCATTTCTCAAGCAAACTTTATACAATTAAGCGTAGAAAATATATTTTATAGAGACAATGGACTATTATGGGTTGCATTAAAACTTGCGCCAGAAGAAAAAAAGAAGCATAAAGCCAAAGATATAAAAGGAACCTCAGACAGTGATCTTATCAAACTCAGCCTAAATCTAAGGACATCAGAATTACACAGAAAGTTATGGACCAATGGTAGTACAGGGAATTGTGCAAATGCCAGAATAGTACCCATTATAAGCTCACCATATGTACATGAAAATATTGCTTTAGTGAGCGAAAATGAATTCTGTAACATACTCTCCTGTTTTGGTATAAACAATGTTGAAAATAATATAGAGGTGTCATGTCATCCAGTTCCTGCTTTCGAGTGTTCACCAAAGACAGCAGCAGTTGCAGAAGTGAGCCTTATTGCGAATGACTTTGATCTGTCAAATGATTTCCTCAAGGAAGTTCTCAGCAACTATTTTGAAACACCAAAATTAGTAAGCGCAAATGACCTAATAACAATAGATTTGAATCCTCTGATAACAGCTAAATACCACTACAAGTATCTAGATTTAGTTGAATCAATGGGTATGCTACATTTTAAATGTAATAAAATTTCCAGCGATGACTCAGCTATTTCAAGCCAAGTTTCTAGGACACTCAACAATGTAGTTAAAGCATATTATGTTGTAAAAGGTGTCACACAACTAACATTAGGAGAGAATGATCATTCTATGAAACCAAAAAATGCTTTTTTTAAGCCACAGCAATTAAGTGATCATTCTTTACATTTAATGCACTCATGCCCCACTGGTTTGCGAAGCAAATTTGATCAAATGCAAGAGGCGATTAATCCATTCTTGAATGGTGACATGAGTAAATATTTTATTGTTGATTCTTGATCATGTTTAACAAATTAATGACATTTTAATCAAACTTAAAGGATTAAAATAAATTACAGATGAGTTATCTTCTTCATTGTCCAGTCCTATCATTCCCATGTTCTTAGTGACTGGTTCAACTGGATCTGGTAGGCATTTGTTGGTGAAAACATTAGCCAAGTATAATGGTTAGTAACCTATCTAACCTATCAATTAAATAATACCGTGTGTATCATAAAAATAAGAATATTCAGATAATTTTTAAATTGCAGGTATAAATTGCTTGCTAGCAGATTGTAATGGACTACAGAGTTCAACTGCAAAACAAACTGAAAGTAAAATTAGTTTAACAATACAAAAAGCTAAAGCAGCAGCACCGGCAATTGTCCTGCTTGGTAATTTCGAAGTATGTTAACAAATATACTTTAATAATTAATTATGTTTTCACATGTTTTAGGCAATACTCTTCACATCACCTTAATTTATTTTTAGGTGTTTGCAGTTGATCCAGAAGAGAATGAAGATCACAGAGTAATGGAATATTTCATAAATTCAATAACAGATTTGTATCAAAATTATACTAAATACCCCATTATTTTTATAGCAGTTACTGAGAAAGTTGATATGAAGCCAAATATTATGAGAATTTTTCTTGATAAGTTCCACATTCCTAGATTGAATGTCCAACAAAGGTATGAAATGTTACAATGGTTTACTGCTGCTATGCAACTTAATATTAATGGGAAAGATGGAGAGATAAAATCAAATCAAAATAACATTGATATAGAAGAAATTTCTGGTACATCTACTCTGAGCAGTTATTCTAAGGATGTTCTTCAGAAGGTAGCCTCTAAAACTGAAACATTTGTCTATGGAGATCTAGATACTCTTATGCACTTTGCAATGCGAGAATCATATTTGAAACAGCACAGTAGTTATTGTCAGTTTCCTCAAGATCCTAATCTACAGATTTTACAAGAAGATGATTTTAATTCAGCATTAGGTAATATACATTTTTCTACTAAATAATTGGGAATAGATATATTGGTATGTGGTATCAACATAAATATTGAACTCCACTTTTCTATCTATGAAAACTGTAAATTCAGTGGAATTCCTATGAAATAGCTACTGCCAGAGAAGAAACCCAGTAATTTATTTTCTGAAATACTTGATAAGTATATTAAAAATCACAGTACAAATCAATTAAAGTATTAATGCTTTTGGCTATCACCAATTTAGATTACTCTTTGTATTTTGCAAGATGGTTCTCTCTCGTTATTTATTGGCAGCTATTACAATTTTTAAAGCTAATCACATCATTTTAATAGCTGTTATTTTCAACACAATAAGTATGTATATGTTCGTAAATGTTCTTTGACACTCTGTATATACTCTTTAGCTGGTACCTATGTTAAGAAAGGTGCTAATAACAGTAACAATACCACATTACAAAGTAACCTAACTTTATTATTGTGTATCCAAAACATTTAAACACAGATTTTACTCATATCAGATTGAGTAACTCAGTCTCACTTATATGTAGCTATTTGCAAAAAATCCATCAGATATAATCTTCTTCAGAATCGATCAGAAGTCTACAAAGTCAGCATTTGGATGCACCTAAAATTCCAAAGGTGTTTTGGGATGACATTGGCGGCTTAGATAAGCTTAAAAAGGAACTTTTAAAAACAATCGAATTTCCCATCAAGTTTCCACATCTTTTCAAAAACTCTACTTTAAAACGATCAGGTATTCAAATTTTTAAATATTTTAAATGAAACAATTTCAATATTTGGACAATTGTAATTTACGAAAATTATGAAAAAAAATTCCAGGTATATTATTGTATGGACCACCAGGTTGTGGTAAAACTTTGGTGGCGAAAGCTGTTAGTACGGAGCTTAATGTCAGTTTTCTAAGTGTGAAAGGTCCAGAATTACTTAACATGTATATTGGCCAGTCAGAAGAAAATGTTCGAAAAGGTAATTACATATCATATTTTTCTCTATATCATACTGTTTATTCTGTACTATACATACACTGTTTGTGTCACTAGTTGTCTTAGTGCATGGTAAAAAAAATGCATGGTATTCATCTTGCCAACCAAGTACAGATGTAAATATGTTTAACTCCAAAAATACCAGACCAAAATTTTACAGTGTACAACTGGACTTTTACAAACTGTTATGTATTTAAGTATGTTATGTGTCTTCAGATATAATTTTCGATTTGTAATTGCAAAATTGTTTCATGTTCTCGTTAAATATCTCTCCTGGCACTAACATATATGTAACATATATAATATATCTTCACTGAATTCCTAATACAGGGGTGGGGTACACATAGGTCTAGACAAATAAGTCTTTGCGACCACCCTTAGACATTTTTTGGGAAAGCGTGACCAGTGGTGAGTCCGTCGCCGTCTTTATATCCAAGCGAACGATGTATATCGTAAGTTTATTTTTTTTAAACCCATTGTTATAAACCTTTAGGGATCGAACTAGGATCTCTTGACTCGAATTTCTACCCAACCACTCGGCTATCGTAACTGTGTCCGTAACATAAAGCGCAGAAATGCTTTTAACGTTCCAGTGTTCGAATCCGCCCGCGCGTCCTCGCCTTGCATAGTGTTCCTGGACGAGCTGGACGCGCTGGCCCCGCGGCGCGGCGCGGCCGGGGACTCGGGCGGCGCCAGCGACCGCGTCGTCAGCCAACTGCTGGCCGAGCTCGACGGCGTCACCAGCGGGGAAGGTACGGTGAAATGACAGTACCAAGAGAAACAACTATAATCTGCTTTATGAGACTATAAAACTCCACTCTAGTCCATCAGAAAATATCCACAATCCAAATTGGATTGTGGATACTTTCTTATGTTTTATTGGGAACGTGTCAAACGAGCGGTTCATACTGTATTATTTCTGTGAACATAGGCTCAGAAGACCTTAGTCTGATATTAGATGAGACTACCAAGAGAAACAACTATAATCTGCTCTATGAGACTATAAAACAAAGTGGATTGTGGATACTTTCTGATGTTTTATTGTGAACATGTCAAACAAGCGGTTCATACTGTATTATTTCTGTGAACATAGGCTCAAAAGACCTTAGTCTGATATTTGATGAGACTACCAAGAGAAACAACTAAAATCTGCTCTATGAGACTATAAAACAAAGTGGATTGTGGATACTTTCTGATGTTTTATTGTGAACATGTCAAACGAGCGGTTCAAACTGTATTATTTCTGTGAACATAGGCTCAAAATACCTTAGTCTGATATTAGATGAGACTACCAAGAGAAACAACTAAAATCTGCTCTATGAGACTATAAAACAAAATGTATTGTGGATACTTTCTGATGTTTTATTGGGAACGTGTCGAATGAGCAGTTCAAACTGTATTATTTCTGTGAACATAGACTCAAAATACCTTAGACGTTGCAGTTTATCAATGTGCTGGCATCCCACAAGCACTAGAATGGAATGCTTTGTCAAACAGGATTTAAAGTTACAATGCACTGATTTTTTTCACGATCTCAGTGGCCGAGTAGCGTACACACCGGTTTCATGGTGTCGCCACCTCTAAGATCCCGGGTTTGATTCTGACTTGGATGAATTTAGAAAACACTTTTCATTTTCTCGGGTCTGGGCGTTTATGTTCCTTTCGTTATTTCTGATTCGATTAGACAAGTGCTTAAGCTGCTGACTTTGGGATCAGAGCAATGTATGTATTTATTTATTTATATAGATTTGCCTGTAAAAGTAGGCAAAATGGCGTACCTACAAGAGGACTTACTTTCACTGGAACCTAAATCCTGCCACCTTGTATAAAATGTTTTATCCCACGTCTTTCCTTAAACGTCAATGATTAAAGAAAATGTCTGCAACCTTCATGGCGGGTGTTTGACTAATTTCCGATTATGTTTCGACGACCCCCGTGGACGATTGGCGTAAACACCGAATTACAAGGTGTCGCCATCTCGAGGTCCCATGTTCGATTCCCGGTCGGGTCAATGCAGAAAAACCACTTTTTCTAAATTTTCTCAAGTCTGGGTGTTTGTGTTGCCTTCATTGTTTCCGATTCCCATACCACAAGTGCATTTAGCATCTTACATTGGGATCGGAGCAATGTATGTGATGTTGTCCCTATCTATATATGTATTATTGAAATTTAAATCTCTATGGGCCTGAACTATTTGGTTATATTGACCATAATGTGAATGTTCACCAGATGCTGATACCACCAGTTTCGTGTTCATAATGGGCGCAACGAACCGACCGGATCTGTTGGAGCAGTCGTTACTTCGACCCGGACGTCTAGATAAACTGATATACGTCGGCCCTTATACTGGCACACAGGAGAAGACATCTGTACTTAAAGCGCTGTGTAGGAGGTTGAGTATAATTCATTTTGCATGAAGATATTCTAACGTGTTTTATCACTAAGGTTAAGGACACATTTTGATAATTTTCTATATTAGACAAATGACGGCGTGTGGTTGAATACTCTTAACTTAAAAAAAATATGACTTCACTTTGTACTTATATTATTTGTACTTATGCTGCATATGCTTATATATATGTACGAGTCTAGACAATTAAGTCCCTTCAACCTAATATTATAAAATTTGATCTAAACTAATATTATAAAAGTGAAAATGATATCTATATGATATATAAAAGTGATAACGTCGATATGAAGTCTACGGCGTCTTCACGGCTGAACGAGGAAAGTAATAAAATGTTAACCTAAAAAAATATCTAGTCTTCCTGTGTCACACTGTTTAATATTTTGGTTACTATTTTCGTAAAAATATGTATCTGTATGTCATGTAATTCTAAAAACTAACACGCCACCGACGTCGGGAAAACAGCTAGTAGGTCTTATGCCGGTAGAAGTTCCATTTAAATCAAACAAAACTCTTTACACGTAGTCACAAAGAAAATACTTCACACCTAATACTGCGCATATAAACATTTTAAATGAAAGCTAATGTTTAACTTTTTTTTTGTAACACTTGGTTTTTGTACGAGTTTGAATAGATACATTATGTATCCGCACCGGCAGTTACAAGCTGCGGCCGGAAGTGAACCTGGGCCGCGTGAGCGAGGCGCTGCCGGAGCGCTGCACGGGCGCGGACCTCATGCACGTGGTGAGCTGCGCGCGCGCCGCCGCCGTGCGCGCGCTCGTCGCCAAGGTTCAATCCGGTGCGCACACTTACGTACGACTCCATCGAATCAAATAAAAAAAATATTCGCCACTCCCAATACTCTGGGGTAGACAGAGGTCTAGAGTCCAATTAGTCCTTTCGTCTCACCTCCCACCGAAGATATTTTTTGGGACGACGTGACAGGTGGTGAGCCCGTCGCTGTCTTTAATGTCCAAGCCAACGATATGAATCGTTAAGTTTTTTTTTTAATCTTATTGGTACGGGCCTGCTACCTGGGGATCGAACTCGGGTCCCGTGACTCGAATTCCTATAGGAATTATATATATTCCTAATATGCACTCGGCTATCGTGACTGAATATGAATCAAATCAAAACCTTTTATTATTCGTAGTGTGATGGAAGAAATCACTTCTGAGATGTCCTTATCTATTTCTTTATGGAATTATTGTACAAAACTTGCTAACAGTCCACCTGATGGTAAATAACTGCAGCTCGTGGCTATTACTTCGGAAACCAGTCCAAAAGAAGAAAATTACAGGTGTTATTTACCTCCAGGGACATGATCACATGGAATGCTTTATTCTCATCATACTTTCATCACCTTTCATGTTAGAACACAACAGTTGTTACATGGTTTAACGGCAGAAACAATGCCTAAGCAGAGAAGAAGTCTATCGTCTTTCGTACCGTACCTTCCGATTTTTTTAAAAGCACTAATAAAGTATTGAATACACATGACTGTGGTTTTGAAGTTCATGGCTAAATCAATTCAATTTCACTTATTCCAAAGTTAATTACTTTACCCTTACTACCTGACCGGTTTTTAAGTCATTTTCAAAAGATTTAATCAAATATTTGTTTACAGAAAACACATCTTTTTGCGAATTAGTTATCTATATATATTTATTAATATATAGAGGATTTTTACCTAGAAACGGGTATATGAAAGTTTATGCTCCTTGCTTTAAATATGGTGACATTCCATACTACCGTTTATCTCTTTAATTTTTATATTAGGTTTAAACAAAAACTTATCGTATTACAGGTTTGGTAAAAGAAAGCGATCTAACTCCCGATTCTATTATTCTTGGTGTCTCCGAATTATGGCAAGGGGTTGAGTCCTTCCGGCCGTCTGTGACAGAAGAGGAGCTTGCTTACTATGAATCACTTCAATATCAATTATAAAAACATATGAACTTGTGATTATCCAAATGCGCCATGTTATACGCCAAATTTAAGAAAATTTATGTAACATAGTGTACCTACTAAATAAAAAAATTATATTATTGTTGTTGTTTTTTTTTATTTATTGTCTGAAAATATTGATGTCACGATAGCCGAGTTGTTGGGTGGTCGGAATTTCGAGTCGAGAGACCCGAGTTCGAACCCCAGGTGGCAGTTTTTTCAAAAAACTTATTGGTACTGCCACGAATTCATCGTTGGCTTGGACTCGTTGGCTCGTAAAGACGACGACAGGCTCACCACCTGTCACGTTGTCCAGAAAATATCTTCGGTGGAAGGTGGGTCAAAGGGACTTAATTGTCTAGACTTGACCTCTGTCTACCCCTGTTTGGGAATTGCGTGAAGATATATTTGAGTATATTGATATATTTATAATAAAACCAAAAAAATAACTTTTCAATTCTTGGTACTTTTTATGATTAAATCGTTTATTTTTTGGTCAATTCTGTTGAGGTCATAATTATTGAAGTAAGATACATATTAAAATTATACTATTTTCATGGGAAATATGTAGTCCGTTAGGCGCATGTGCTCTGCGCAGCCGAGTTAGGTGTTGCCTTTGCCAGAGTTTCTTTCGCTTGTTTCTTCTCCATTAGAAGAATCTCGAATGAATCTGTTCTGGCACAGTACGTCTGGCCGCAAAATGTCATTATTTAAAAAAATAGCATAATAAATTATTTGGCGTTATCTTATTAATATTTCCTAGCTCTTTAGCTAACTCGAAAGAAACTCTGGCAAAGGCAACACCTAACTCGGCTGCGCAGATAATAAACATTTAAGCTTAATATTTATGACTCTTTAGTCATAAATATTAAGCTTAAATGTTTATTATACGATAGTTTACATGAATAATTTATTACCCAACTTATAATATACCGGAAGCCACTTTGTAAAAGATTAAACACTTCCTTTGTTATGTTTATTATCGTATAATTTTATTACATATATTATATATATTGTCGTTTGTATATAAAGTGCTACATAATAGCAATTTACGTGCTACATAATATAACTTCTAACAGTTAGCAATCGTTTGTTTTTAACGATGAATAGTAAAGCAATATAACTGTAATTTGTTATCCATTGGAAGTATTTTATACACGTGCCGATTCCAATGATATATTTAGTTTTACGATACGTTACGTAAAGTAATAAGCCTGTTACATAGCGGGACGACGTTGTCTAAATCTGCTGGAAAATTGTATTCAAACCGTACGTCTGCGTCTCAAGGTCATTTACTCTAAACAGACAAAGGATTATAAAAGGACTATAAATCTGAAACTCCTCTATGACTGTAATGACTTCGTGCCAAAAGGTTTGTTAGGACAACAAATTTTATATTCAAATAAATTCTTATAGTATTATTCCCTCTGCTACATTCTGACCGAGTTATCATTGTAAAATAATAATAAATAAATAAATAAATATCTTCACGCAATTGCCAATACAGAGGTAGACAGAGGTCTGGTCTAGACAATTAAGTCCCTTTGACCCACCTTCCACCGAAGACATTTTCGGGATAACGTGACAAGTGGTGAGCCCGTCGCCGTCTTTATGTCCAAGCTAACGATATAGTTCGTACATAAGTTTTTGAAAAACCCATTGGTACGAGCCTGCCACCTGGGAATCGAACTCGGGTCTCTTAACTCGAAATTCCGACCACCCAACCACTCGGCTATCGTGACTTTGTCGTTAGTTATCATTTTCTGTTATTATTTATCTACCTTTTCGCCATTATGTTTTTAATAAAAAGAATCATGATCCGAAAACTTTAAAAATATTATTTTATATCCTTAATATGTACTTGTCAGTGTTCCTGCACATAGAAATACAGTACATCTGGACATATTTGACAATTTATACATAATCTGTGATAAAATTGAGTAGGAATAAGGTAGTGACTATATACTCTTTAAAGTTGGTTAAATAAAAATTAAACGTTATCTGTGCGTTTCTTTTCTCTTTGATTTCTTTCCGTTTTCAACATGGTGAGTATCAGTGCAATTTATAGTTTACTTCATGAAAAAGATTATTCTTGAATAGATAAAAATATTTTAGTTCAGCTTTTTACATAAATAGTTACAATTTAAAAAAAACAGTTACAATTAATGTCTAATAATATTGTAACTCATACTTCTTGACTCCCAACATTGCAACCTCGTGGCCTGTGTGGAACTATGACAATGGTGTTTTTGCATTTTAGCCGCCCAAGAAGGACGCAAAGGCCTCGGCCAAGCAGCCGCAGAAGACTCAAAAGAAGAAAGAAGGATCCGGTGGCGGCAAAGCTAAGAAGAAGGTACATACGTTTTTATATATGAATGTTAGGTTATGTGATCATTTATTTCATGTAGGTTATTTGCTGACGAGGTCTGATATACTAGATTGGTATATGGTAAGTATATAAATAATTGTTTAGTCTGCCTAAAAATTTTATTAATCTTTTGACATGTGTGCAAACATATTACGTTCTTTGATGCTTTGATTTTGTCCACATGGATAAAATGGCAATTGTAGATTTTGTGAAAATGTTTCCAATACAGATATTTGAATTGCAATAAATATTATAAATTAAAAAGTATAAATGTAAATCCAATCTTTAGGCAAGGCCTGTGTTCAGCAGTGGACCCTGACAGACTGAAATAATGATGATTCCACATCATTTTTACTCCTATTATTTTGTATTTTTATATATCTATAGTTTTCGCTAGTATCTTATATTTTTTAAGGAATGCCAAATGATTATCATTTATAAACTTGATATTTATGAAAGTTAAAAAGTAACTGATATATTGAGGCTGATGGCAGATTATATTTATAATAATTTTGTAGTTTCCTTATTGCCCTTACTAACTCATTTAAATTTTGCAGAAGTGGTCAAAAGGAAAAGTTCGTGATAAGTTGAACAACCAGGTTTTGTTCGACAAACCAACATATGAAAAGCTGTACAAAGAGGTCCCTCAATATAAATTGATCACACCTGCAGTTGTCTCTGAAAGATTGAAAGTCAGAGGGTCACTCGCCAGGAGGGCCTTGATTGAACTCAGAGATAAGGGTAAGTGTTAAAAATACATTTGCTTTTTAGGACTATATTTACAAACATTGCTAAATTAAATGAAATGTAATATGTTGATCATTTTGATTTAGAATATGTATCCATCTAAACCTGGCCTTGCATTTCTGTAACAAGAGTATTATTAATTGTAGGGGTGCTAAATAAAGATATTTTGCGGAACATCTTGGTTATAACTTTGTGTTTCTAAACCCTTTTACAACTGTGGCAATCTATGAAACAAATTACAAATGGTGTATTTTTTAAATTATTTCCTTTTGCCATTACCACTTGATCATGCAAAGTATCTACAAACATTCAAACTTTCTCACATTATTCAAAATTTCAAATCAATCCAATAAATTAGTTTTTTTAACCACAAATTCACCATACCAATACTGTATTTTTCTACTGGATTATTTGTAAAACATCAAACCTCGGGACTACTATTACTAAGATCATAAAGTTATTTTATAAAAAAAATGTGGCCATGTCATTCCCAATGACAGTCTATGACAGTTTAGTCCTTTTGACCCACCTTCATTTTTTTAAGGTGGGTCAAAAGGTTTGATTTATACCATCTGCTTGAGCGGATGGTATAAATCACAAAACCTTTGGTATGAGCTTTGGGAATCAAACATTGGTCTTTTGGCTCAAATTTTAACCAACCATCCACTTGGCTTTAAAAAACTTTTGCTAATTGCAAAAAAAAAGGGTATATACACAATTGAGGGAGTGCCTTCACATAGGTTACTTTCTTACTTCTGCATTGAAAGTGAAAACTCATGTAGATCCTTTATGATTACAAATGACTGCATATAGGATAAATTACTTAGTTTCTACAGGAAAAGGTTCTTAAGTAGTAGGATAAAATAGGTACTACTACTACCAAGCTACTAACTAGCACATTTAGTCTAAGAGAGTTTACATGTAAAATCTGCTATAATAAAATAAAGTTATGAGAAATAGAAAATTTCACCGAATGAACATACATTGTTGTTACAAACTTGTTTTATGTTTAAGTGTTGTTTTATGTTAGATGTAGTTTTTTAAAATTATTGTCTTTAATCTCTTATGATGATAAATCTATCTGGATTACCCATGACAGTTAAAATACTGATATATTGAGTCTGATGCACCTTAATTTATATCCATATCTTAAATATCACAATTTAAATTAAACAATAATTTTAATGTTTTTGTACATTACAGGATTAATAAAGCAGGTAGTCCAACACCATGGACAAGTCATCTACACACGGGCAACAAAGGGAGACGATCCTGTGGCTTAGAATGAATAAGTTTTAAAATAAAAAAAATTACAAAAAGTGTATTTATTTTTTTAAATTCCATCAATAAACGGGCATTAAATTCACATGTGATAAAAGAAAATAATTTACGAAAAAAATCTTCACAAAATTTTTCACACAATGTTATCGATTACACTTTTTATCATTAAGATCCAAGACTGCAAACCTTGCAGATGGATATAAATGACGAATGCGATCCTTAAAATTATCTGCGTGTTCGTCATTTGCTGTTTCCACTACTGCATTAGCCTGAAAAAATTAAAAAAAAAACCTAAGTCCTTCCTTAGATAATTAACCTTAGTTTGTAACCGAAATTCTCAAGAATGATTGACTTGATTTTGGAAATTGCTTAATTAAAAAAATGTCACATTACTTTCACATGTTCAAAACATTTAACCCACATCAAAACTGAAGTTTGCCTATACGAGATTGCCGCTCTAGAACCTTTACCCCAACGGTTATCAATTCTACGAGCTATGTGGCTGGCCCTTTGCCACTTCAGGATGCTGATCCTTCCGGCAATCTATTCAGTGATAAACAATTTGAATAGTTCCCTGCCTTTGGATTACGGCTGTACTATTACGATAATATTACATCGACGTTAATTTAATCATAATCGATATAGTTTGGGGTATGAAGAATAAATAAAGCTGCTTGGAAGTAATCAAACTCGTTACTTTCATTAATTTCTTTTATAAACGCGTTTAATTTACGGGGGTATTTTGTTAAAGAAGCGTATACCACCCGTACTTCAAAAGTTATATCACCAAAATGAATTTATCTGACAGGGTCATCGTTGTAAAGTAAAATTAGTGTTTTAGGTAAAGTATATAAAAGTACAGTACGATAATAAGACATCTGCCGTTTTATCTCAACGGTTCTGATAGGTACAATGAAGCGTCAGAAACCAACCGTAACCCTGTCAATAATAATAATAATGTTAGACGACCTTGAATATAGCAATCTACCGTCAGATGCCGGAATAAGCCATAAATATAATACCACACTATAATAAAGTAGACCGGTGACCAACAGATGCTGCATCTATCAATGATTGGATGGATAGGTATTTGTTAAGTTCTGCTTACCCAAGTTGTTCCAACGTCGCTCTGCACCCACATTTGCTCAGTGACCAAACTCTTCATTACCGCGTGTTCGTCCGCTATAATTTTGGCGAGATTTTCGAGACCGGTTCTGTTGTCAGCTAAAGGAACTGCGAATCGAAGCAAGCGACCACAGGCGCTCAATCCACGATGTATGGTGCGCGCGAGACGGCCACAATCTATGTTTCCTCCAGTTATTATGCACACCGTACTGTAATGACAAAACAATTGCAAATATATTTGTCGCATTCTGTCTCCGAGGTCGGTCGCGCCAGCACAGTTAAAAAAGTACAGTGTAACGATACAAGATTTGCCCAAAAATATATTTTTTACTTTATTTCCTCTATTATTTATAGCAACTTATGTAGTTTGTATATCTCGTAAGTATCAACTCCCTACGCTACACTACTTATTTACTCTAGTAATTTTGAGCTTAAATCTCTTGTCTTTCTGGTTAGTTTGACGAAATATAAAAATGCAACAATACCAAAATCACAAATTGTATAGTTATATACATATATATATATATATATATATATATATATATATATATATATATATATATATATATATATATATATATATATATATATATATATATATATATAGACCAACGCTAAACATAGACCAAAGAATAAGCAACTTCAACAGTGGTAGAGCCACGCATCAGCTTTTGTTGATGCATGAATGGGCCGGCTCGACCGGGGAAGTACCACGACCTCACAGAATACCGGCGTGAAGTAGAAGTCTAACAAAATTCTGCGTTTCGTCTGGTGAGTGCAGGTAACCCGAGGCCCACACACCCCCGGCCCCGGAGGGACTCTAAGGCCGGCAACGCATCTGCTATGCCTCTGGTATTGCGGGTGTTCATGGGCGGCGGTAGTCACTTGCCATCACGTCAGCCACCAGCTCGCCTGCCTTTTCTATAAAAAAAAAGCAAATCAGGTTGCGTCGCGTACCGTTTCCCGCGCAGCTCGGGAACGAGGCCCTGCATGACGGCGGCGAGCGAGCACACGCCCGCACCGTCGGCCACCAGCCGCTCGCGCTCCAGCACCGTTACCACCGCCCGCGCGATGTACGCCTCGTCCACTTCCAGCTAGGACCGATGAATAGAGCACCATTATTATTGTCCCAGTAACGCTCAACATCGCACTTACCGTATTTTGAATATTCATCATAGCGCACTCATAATCTCTATTACATTGCTGAAAAGCCACGATAACAGAGTTTATCAGAATTCGAATCGGGGTGATCAGAGTTCAATCATCAGGAAAAACTTGATTCAATTAGTTTTTCGAAACTGTTATATGTACGATACGATTTGATGACCTCCATGGACGAGCGACGTACACACAGGTTTTCGTGTTGTTACCAGCTCTGCGGTCCCGGGTTTGATTCCCGGATCAGATCAATGGAGAAAACACTTTTTAAATTTTCTCGGGTCTGGGTATATGTGGTACCTATGTTGTTTCTGATTCCATAATGTAAGTGCTTAAGCTGCTTACTATGGTCTCAGAGCAATGTACGAGTATGTGATGATGTCCCTATCTATGTATGAATCTATGAATTTATACTTTTTATTTTTAGCACTCAGATAGCAATGATCTCACCACATATCACATTGTTTCAAAGAAGCTCTAGTGAAATATGGCTCGCAAACACCCAAGCATTGAGAAATGCAAGATAAAACGTCTGATGTCGACATTACACTTATTGTTTCTAATTACAAAAACACGGATTTGGCTGTGCGAATTGACCAAGTCTTCAGTACGATGTCCCATAATACCGGGACAAAGATATCAAATTTTAGCATTTCGTACGGTGAGGTACCATATCCTTTGATATTTCTCACCCATTTCTTTCCTTAAACTGTGGTAACTGAAAAGTGTGAACTGTTTATTTGTGAAGTCAACCATTTACCATTCTATCCAGGCGTCCTTTGATAGTAGCAAAAGCATTTCTGCCAACTATACAAGTGTTGAGTCCTTCGGCGAGATTTGGTACTACGGGCACACCTATGGGATGGCCGGCTTGACAAGCCTTCATCATCTTGGGCACCTTCGAACATTCAGCTCCCTTTTGAATTAGAAAATCAGTTTATTTAATAATAAATTGGAAAACCAAAATTTTTATGTCTCAGAAATTCTGTGATACTGGCGTAAGAATTTGGCTTCCTCATTCCTTCCCGCCAGTGACGCGGGGGACGGCTCTTATGTATCGTAGATAATAGATATAGATCTTATGACCAAACCAAACTCAGACAAGTTGTTGGCGAGAATAAGTATCTAAAAATCTCGACTTCAATTGTTTTCAACTGATTGTGTTAAGCTCAATTTTATTTTAGGTTATGCCTCGCAGTATATGGATAATGACCATTGAAGGTGATAAAAAGTAATGAACCTGCAAGTGTCCTAATTTTGGACAAATTTTAAGGCGAGAAGTGTTAGCCTCGCGTGATCTGTGACATACGGCATTGCGTATATCACGGTAATAGTAACAGAGTAACGATAGACGAGTGGTTGGGTGATCGGAATTCGAAACAAAAGACAAATGGGATTTTTCAAAACCTTCCATACAATTTATATCGTTGGCTTGGACATAAAGACAGGGACGGGCTCACCATCTGCCACGTTGTCCCAAAAAATGTCTCCATTGGAAGGTGGGTCGAAAGGACTTAATTGTCCTCTGTCTACCCCTGTATTGAGAATGGCGTGAAGATATTCATTACTTATTTTAGTTAATACTATTTTTGTCAATGTCTTTTGACATTATATTTTCCTTCATTGCCGATTATGTCAGATATTTACAATTAGGCTTACACAAATACGATATAATGCTACAAACTTTTAGTTACATATATTGGTTACTATCGATATAATTAAATTTTAAAAAGAAAAGTATAATAATTAAATTTTATACTTTTCTAGTCTGTTCTTCCGTGACAGTCTGTGAGAAGCTTGAAGAAAATTCTGAATGTAGTTACTGTATAACCTACATAGATGAGACAGGAGCATTTGAGCTTATTGCAGGCGACAAGAACGGCCGCGAGCAAGCTGCCGTTGGCCACCGGCACAATCACCGCATCCGCTTCCGGTAATTGCGTGATAATTTCCAAACCTACAGTCCCCAAGCCCGCCATCACCAGCGGATCATCTGGACTGAAAAAAACATTTTTTTTTCGGATTTTTAGTACTAAAGAGGCACAACGACCAATCTGGCACGCGTTTAACCAAATATTGTGTGCTTATTGATACTAATACCAAAATTTATTTTTTATCAAAACTTATGATATCGCAAACACTTATAAACTTTTTTTTGTTCAAATTTACTAGATCGCCTAATTTTACATTGTTTCAGTTGAAATATATTATTTACTATCCCATCAATTAGACATTCGTTATTATTGTCGATTAGATCGGAAAATATTTACGTGTATGAACTCTAATATTTGGTCTAGAAATAAAAGTAGTTTTATTTGCTTTATACTACACGCACCGGCAAAAAATATTATTCTAATCGCATCCGGTCTAGTAGACCTAACAAAATTGATAGAAAATTTTGGAACAAATGCTATTATTACAAGCGCCAATAGCCAAATGGTTTAGGGTGAGGACTGCGAAAGACGACGTTGCAGCTTCAACCTGCCATCTCAATTTAACTATTGTCAATGACCACTCCAGATATAAGCGCTGAAGTTTAGATGACTAGACCATAGCATAATTGGTAGTGACCCAAACTTTGATTATAAGGGTTGCGGGTTCGAGTAACGCTAGGTGCAATACTTATGTCAGGAATATAAAGGTTTTTACTCAAGTAATGAATGTTAAAAAGTCTAATGAATATTTATCTATGTAATTTATAAATGCATATTGTTACCATTGGCTTGAACACTAAGACGCCGATAGGCTCACCACCTGTCACATTGTCCTAAATGTTATTGGTGAAAGGAAGGTCGAAAGGACTTAATTTTTTAGACCTCTGTCTACCCCAGTCTTGACAATACGCTTGAAGATATTAATTTATTATAAGCTTAGGATTGAATAATAGAAAATTAGTTTTGTTATTGGAGTTGTCTGCATTTTTCAAAAAATATAATTATAAGATCTGTTATGTTTATTAAGAATCCACTGTCGAGAATATTTACTCACCTTAGTAATATTTGCCCAGTTTCCATGTGTACTTTCTTCGCATAGTTAGTAGAATCTTCTAGAGTTTCACCGCAAATAACTACGTCGGCATTAAGTTCCGAGCAACGTTGTGCTATTGCTGGAGGCGTTCGGTCCGGTAGCACAACCGTCGACTACATAGTTATAAACTTATATATAAAGATAATAGTAAAGTACAATAACACGACATTTCTCAACAGACAATGACATTATTAATCAAATTGCTCGAAGAGGGAAGGGTCAGGAGTACTCGGTTACCTAAATATGCGTGTATGAAGAAAATGTTCAATTTGAAACAAGCGAAAGAGATATTTAAGGATCATGATACTTTGTGATCTATTCTATCTGGCTGCTTCGTTAAGGACTCTGCATGTAGATATTTATTTATTTAACAACCTAAAATGAAATACATCCTAGTTAAAATCTTCAGGATTTATGTGGAGCTATGCGAATTTGTTATAATATATGGAATGTACCCAAAATAATTACTAATAAGAGTTATTTTTACTTTTATTTGTACTTTTTTCCGTACTTTCAATATTTTTTTTTAATATTATCAAAGACGGTGAAACGGTCATCTTATATTGGTAAAACTCATTGGCTAGGCTAGGAGAGCGACTAAATAAATAAATATCCAAAAAAAAGTTAGAAATAAAGGTGTAACAAGTATGTTTAGATGTGGAACGTTCAAAATAAATTACCTGAATACCTAGAGATTCGCCATGATATGCAGATCCTATGGCTAAGTCTCCGATAGATGGCACGATAATTCCACAAGTGCAAAGTTCTTCATGGCGCGTGACAAATAAATTTCGAATACCACGTTCCGCGCAACTAGATATTAATGGAATTTAACTCTGGTTATATTGTGAGAAATTATCAAGTTATTTATTAAAGAAGTTAATGGCTTTGTTTACCTTCCAGTATATTGTAAATTTTCACATTTTAAATAAATCTCATAATCCATTGATTTGCTGATTTTTGCCTCCTGAAATTTCAAGGTTTTAGTAACTGTTTGTAGCGTTTAGTCGCATGGTACTGTAGCCAAAATGTTGTAACATTTATAAATAATAGTAACTACTTCTAATGGGCTACAATTCATTTCGATTACATTTAGAAAAATTAAACGAATTTAACAATGGAGAAGAACAAACTGTTGCAACAATAAAAATTTCTCAACCAAATACCAAGTACCACGGTGAAAGTCACCCCTACATAGTTACTTTTTTCACAAAAAATATTACACATATTTACGTACGCATAACGGGGTATGTATAATGCCATCCTCTATTCTTTCAGCAGCTTGTTTAACTTCGGCAAATGTCAAAATATGCACTTTATCGGTGTCGCACTGAAATATTTTATTTAATTAAATATATAACCTTTCGTTCCATTTAAATTTTATATCATTATGCAATTTACCATATCGTAGTTTATTAATGGTTTGTTACTTATTTCTATTTCTTGTTTATTTATTTTGCTACATTTAGTATAGTGAAATACAGACAAAAATTTTATTCTGCTAGAAGTCAATTCATTGAAGGAATGAATCTGACAGAAAAATAAGACAATTGGGTTGAAATAAAAGAATAATATATGTAACTTATTACTCTGTGAGAATAAATAAAATACCTACGAAATTTATATTACATAATTGACCTTTATACCTTACATGGGTATGGGGACCCTAAATAGAGTATATTGTCGGTACCTGAATACTGAATTCAAATCACCCCAAAGTGTTTTATCTATAGTCTGAGTATTAAACTTGTGATATTTGTTACCAGGTACATAACAATATCATTATTATCATGTTTACATGCATCATCCCTGACGGGGTAGTAACAATGAACAGACCCCAAGTATACATTTACACACCTCTTTCGCTTCTATCAAATTCATCACTCATACACTCATGAGAGGTACCAGAGTACCTACTCTTGACCTTCCCCCTATTCGAGCTATTTGCTGAAACGTCCTTCGAAAATTACTTGGACTCCTTTCATTGTTAACCTTCGAACCGCATATTATCTTCACTATTCGGTCGTCAGACGTTCATACAACTTCACTAAACCATCGAAGTACGCCTTTATCCATTTTTGTGATGTCATATTTTCAAATTGAGGGCAATGTGTTCATTTTTAATTTTAAACTTTGTCCTACTCTTACTTCAGAAATAAACCTGCCAATTCCAACATAGAATATGCCAAAATATTTAGGGATGGAAACAGAAAAAAAAACTATTTTTAATAAACAATCTTGATGCCAAAGTGAAATATACGAAGAATGCTTAGGATCTTGATTTCACGCAGGTCTGTATGAACAGAAATATATAAATATATGATTCTTACAGCTTAAGTTTAAACTCGCATTCATCAAAAGTCAACATAAAATATTATAAAAAATACCTAAATCTGCCACCAACAATTGCGGGTTAAACAAGGATGTCGCCTGCCGAGACTCATGCAAGGGGAGGGGAACTAGTTGGAGAACGGAAAATAATTCTTTTTAGGCGTAAATAAAAAGTGAAAATAACCTAAAGGTAAAAGACTGCGGACTGTAAAACTTGACGTCGCAGGTTCGGGCCCGCCATTCTACTACTATTCTTAATCACACCCAGATACAAGCTACAATTTAGTTCGAGTGGTTAACAGGAATACTAGTAATTTTAGTAGCATTGTTAGTATTCTTTAAAAAAAGCCTGCCTGATTTTGTCGAGAATAACACAGTTAAAATAGAGGAAACTTAGCGATTATAGCGCCATCTATTGTTTTGCGGCATAACCCAAATGACGGTTTTAAACAGGATTAAACGTATGATTAAGGGAATAACAAATTTTGTGACATTTACCTTTTATACAACTTACATTAAGAAAATCATCAAAATTAATCCAAATCAAAACATTATTTTGTGTTTAATAATCCTTTAAAGTGCAGTAAATAGGTTGAAGTTTAAAGAATTTATTACTCATAAAGAACATAGGTGCACTAACAATGAGATTAGAGAACTTCACAATATGACATGGTCTAACTAGTTAGTTGCAAGCAGATGCTTAATAAATGTCTATCAATATATAAATTTTAAGTTTCTCTTTGAAAACTTTGATAGACACACAATCCTTTATCTCTTTAGGCAAATTATTGTAGAGTTACGCTCCCTCAGACATTACACTCTTTTTACCATAGCCAGTTTTGTTTTTGACTTGGATATAAAGATGGCGACAGGCTCACCACTTGTCACGTTACCCGAAAATATCCGTGAAAGGTGGGTCAAAGGGACTTAATTGTCTAGACTAGATCTCTGTCTACCCCTGTATTGGGAATTGCGAAAGATTCTTTTACTAAGTACTATTTCCCTATGTATTTCATTAGTTAGAATTTTTTTATTGATTAAATAATTTTACATAAACTTGTCTATGTCTCTAAATTGTGCTACAAGCAAGCACAATACAGTACAGTTCAGTCAGCATCAATGAATTTATCACTAACCAAGACTTGATATTATTGACAACCTCCATGGTTGAGCAGTGTACACACTGCTTTTGCTGGTATTGCCAGCTCTGAAGTCACTGGATTGATTCTTGAATAAGTCAGTGTAGAAAACCACTATTTCTAAGCAAGGGTCTGGGTGTTTACTTTCAATATTTCTGATTCCATAACACAAGTGCTTTTGTTACTTACCTTGGATACCAGAGCAATGTATGTCATGTTGTTCTCATCTATTTATGTTATCCATTTAGGGACAAGTCAGGAAATGGATATCATATAATTGATGTATATGATTGATAATTTGATGAGTAAAATATTTATTTAATATTCTATGAGACAAAGCTATAGTTGACTAACTTGTAATAAATAAATGCTGGCAAAGATGTCCATAAATTTTTATTTCCGCTATTATGTGACAGGCAGTAGTTTTAAAGATTTGTGGTGGTATCAGCGATCATACTACCACAAGTATGACAAATATTCCTTGAAGAACAGGCTATGTTCTCCAGAGGACTTTTACAGGCCATAAAGTAAATCTGCATTTATAATTTATATACTGAAAACCCCAGATGAAAGCATTACTAGGTACTTTAAACTAAACTAAAATGCTATACCCCAACAGTTATTTAATGCAATTTGTGTTGGCAAATTTGAATAGGTTTTATGGCAGCAGCAGTTAGAGGCCAAACCTTTATTATTTAACAGTGTAGTTTGCAAGTAATGCAAGAATTTAGAAAAAAAACTAAAATAATTATACTTCAAACCACCATTGCTAGCTTTAATATTACTTTATTGTTTAGTAAGAAAAATTTATAATAATAATTAGTTAATTGCTAATGCATCATTATGTGCTTCTTGTGCTAATTGTACTTGAAGATTAAGCAACTTATTCTTCAATACTACGACTCCCATTAGTACAATGTTCTCTGGTTTTAAGGCTCCTGATGATTCAACATTATAAAAGAATTTATTAGGTTTTGCTTCCCAGTTAAATTCTGCTTCAAACTGGTTTTCATCAAGTTCTGTATGCTCGCTTTTAGGCCATTCATCAGGCTTAGGATATAAAGTATGTCTCATCATGTTATCCGGATCATACTCAAATGAAACCCCCGCTGTTGGATTCCACTTAGCATGCTCCTTACCAAAACCTTTTTTTGCATATGCTCTCAATTTCAATTCTTGTCCTTTACGCAATTTTATAATAAGAATCTCATCAATTTCACCATAATCTGTCTGATCTTCGTCTCTATGACGGGATGTCACTGGTACAACCCTGGGGTCACTAGATTTTAAATCGGCAGTCGTTACATGCCTGGTTTGATCATCAGTACATTTTACATCAAGTGTAAACTCCACACTGCATTCAGTACAAAAATCAGCACACATACAATCTCTAGAATAGCGTATTTTATCGACAACATCGTCTGAAATAAGAGGGATAAGGCCTATGCGATGAGCAAGAAATTCGTCACTGAGTACAGTTGAATTTGCTTCGAGTTGAACCCAATCTATTGCCATTGTCGGAGTTTCTGCTATAAAAACACGACGCATACTATTTGCTACACTAAGTTCTGTATCCTCCACCACAAACTTTACATTGTCATCTGATAGCTCTGTAATATGCACCGAAGGTTGATTTGCGTAAGGCATCTTGATCAATTATTAATTACGTTTAATATAACAGCTTTTTTCTGGAAAGTTTATTACATTACAATATTAGCAAACAACAACACATATTTTAAAGAGGTTGTCAACTTTGCTGTTTGCTGTGTATTACTTTTCCATAGAGCAACGATAGAGGTTTACGTTATTTTCATTCACCGGTATAGGCAAAGGCCTTATAAACCATACAGCCTTTTCTTTAGTTTATACCATAGAGTACAATAAAACTACTAGGTTGCTTGCGTAATATCCGTATACACAAAATATTATATCATAGAATGGCCTTGAAAATATCATGGGCACTGATCTCAAAGTTAAGCACTTGTGTAATAGAATCAGAAACATCGAAGGTACCACTAACTCCTAGACCCGAGAAAATGTTGAAAAAGAATTTTTCTCTAATGACTAGCCTGGGAATCGAACTCGGGACCTCAGAGCCAGTGACATACCATGAAACCCAGTGTGTACGCCACTCGTTCACGGAGTGCGTTAAGATTTATAGAAGACTTGTTCTTGCTCGGTCATGCGAAACGCTCCGACCTTATACATTGATTTAAAATCTTTATTAATTTTTTTTTAATCTTTTAGTACTTACATTTAAATTTGGCTCTTAAGATCGTGACACATTTCCTACCTACTAAACTTAACCATTTTTTCATGGGGAATTCCATTATATATACCCGGCCTCCTGGAAGATAGCTGTGGTATGTCGAGCTCCCGCTGACATAAACCCCACGGTGGTCACCCTCAGCAGAGGAGGGGTCACGGGATCTCCGTTCGGAATACAACCGAGGCCCTTCTTTCGCTTGGCTAAGATAGTGAATACTGGCGACGACGATTTCCACCCCAAGCTTAGCAAGCTCCTTGGTCCTCTCAAACATTTTTCCACTAGCGACCACCAGGTTGTCGTCCGCAAAGCAAACAACGTCTACGCTAGCGGGATGATATTAAGATAGATAATACTTGCGAACGTATTTGTAATAAATGTACAATGTATACATACATGTATTAATAGTGAAATTAATACATGTATGTATGTGTAGATAATGTATGTGAGGTTTTATATATTTATGTTTGTGTGTGTGTGTAAACGTCTTGTATATTATTTATATGTATATGTATATGTACCTACCTAGAGTATCATATGTGATTAAATTTGATTAATAGAATTTTTTTATTATTATATCTTCATACACGATCTCTGATAATGTGTCAGGATCCTTACGTACTTTTTTTGCTTCTATCAAATTCATAATTTTTTATATATGCACGAATAGGTATCTGAGTACTCTTGACAGTCTTTTTCAAGTACACATTTGCTGGAACAGCCAAGCTTGCCTTTGCACATTATTATTACATATATTTTCTTTACTTTGAAGACTCGACAGCCAGGTTAGTGTCCTTGGTGGTGGTGACACTCCCTTCAAAGCTAAGGGTTGCGGGTTCAAATCCCGCTAAAGATCTGTGTGATGAATATAAATGTCTGCATCGGCAAACTCTAATATGTGCTTATAAAAATTTATGAACGTGTATATACGTAAAACGGTGGTAAGCTGATCAACTATCAAGTTATGCCAAATAAGATTCGGTGAAAAGAAAGTCGAAAGGACATCATTGTCTAGAACTCCACCTAGCCCCGAATGGTAAAGTGCGCGAGAATATATTAAAAAAAACCTCTTCTAATGTTTACCTACAATGAAGGATAAAGTAACATATGTACTTATTTACTTAAATAAACGCAAATAATTTGAATGATATTATGTCAGTATGCGACACTACAACAATGAAATGAAACAGTGGATTTAATTAAAAAAAAAATGAATAGCACTAGTTTACATTTTCATTATCTTTGTAGTATTGGCGGACTCTGATTATGGAGTAGCTACCAGGCTTAGATTATTCTCTGGGACATATAGATCATTTAGAGTTGAATGCATGTCATATAAAGAATGTATATATTATATAATGATGAAAAAACGTCTGTAGAGGTAACATCATATACATTGACCCTGATCCCATAGTAAGCATCTTAAGCACTTGTATTATGTAATCAGAAACAATGAAGGTTGTGTTTGTTACCCAGGAAAATGTAGAAAAAGTGCTTTTCTACATTGACCCGACCAAGAATCGAACCCGGGATCTTAGAGTTGGCGACACCGTGAAAACCGGTGAGTTCACCACTCATCCACGGAGGTCGTCAATAAGTTGTGTAATGTTCTTTATACTAGAGTATTACACTAAAACATACAAGTTGTAAATAAAATATTTTTTAATTAGTACTGGAATTCTTTTTTAATTAGTCCTATGCATTTTGCACCCTATTTACAACTACTCATCTCTACTAACTTGTTGATTGGCAGGGAATGTTTTTACAAATCTAAACAAAAACATAAACATAATAACTTTAGACAAGAAGAATTTTGTATTAGTTGGAAAAAGATTAAGGTTATTCAAATGGGGACCTACAGTAATTATAATGTTATTAAACATAATTGACAGCAAATTGATGATTAGACGACGATGATGATGATCACAATAGTACTATCGGAGATCGGATTATATTAACTAACTAGCTGCCCCCCGCGACTTTGCCCGCAGTTGAACACTTAACGCGGAACCCTAATTATGTTTCTAAAATGAACGTAGCCTATGTTACTCCGTAAATAAATAAAATAAATAATAAATATCTTCACGCAATTCCCAACACAGGAGTAGACAGAGGTCTAATCTAAACAATTAAGTCCCTTTGACCTACCTTCCACCGAAGATAATGTCGCGACAACATGACAGGTGGTGAGCCCGTCGCCGTCTTTTTTCCCAAGCTAACAATATAATTCATACATAAGTTTTTGAAAAACCCATCGGTACGAGTCTCGACAGGCCTGCTACCTGAGGATCGAACTCGGGGTTTTTGACTCGAATTTCCGACCACCAAACCACTCGGCTATTGTGACATTATTTTTATATTTTGTTTAGACGCGAAAAAGAATACGCGCTTAATTTTTGTAATCATAATCCTTATAAAAAGAAATGAAAGCACTGTAACCGTTCAGTTTATGCACGAGCAGTGCTGTGATTGGTCATGTAACAATTGATGTAGTTAAATAAATATTGCATAAAAATGGAAACTTACAAGAACAATCAATCCGTAAGGGTCATTTCATTCATGATATTTAAAACCACGTGGAAAGTGAAAGCAAATTTTTCAGTTGTATGTACATGCTTATACTCATAAATGTTCATTGTGTCATTAAGATAAGTTAAATTACTTCCCATTAATATTTGTTGATACGCATACATGACCTGTAACCCTCCATTTAATTAAATTAATTACTAAGTGGCCTAACAATTATACTTCTCCACAGTCATCAGTAAGACACGGCATAAGGCCGCTGTCTGCGAGCTGTCACGTCTGGTAATAAGCTCTTGACGAAATAATTGATAACACAATATGGTGTTTCAGACAATCGAGTTCGATCCTATGTGCGACAAAGAGAATCCACAGAAGATTTCCTTCGAGGATGTCTCCGCAGCAGCTTTCAGAATACAAAGTGGGATCGTAAAAACGCCTTGCGTTGTGAGTATTTTTAATTAATTTATTTTTGTGTCTTTGGTGTATGAAATATGGTACAAACTATTATTTTGAAATTATTCGGACGACTAAATAATAAAATACGTACCGCCATCCGTCATTAAGTTGGTCAAGTCTGGACAAGATTTATAACGTCTAATAAATGTACTTCAGGTATAAATTCTATTGTTTGTATAGATACTCGTATCCATCCATCCACTCACATAGCGTAGGTAAAAGTTAAGACAAACCGCAAAACAAATTTATCAATTAAAGATATTCTCTAAAAAGTGGACTGATATACTCTAACAAGTCCAATACTTTAGTTTAGTAATCATAAAAGTTAAATAGTTATTCTATTTAACTTTTATGATTAATTATTAATTACGTTTGTGCAATGTAAGTGGAAACCTAAACAAATAACTTATTATAATTTCCGTACTATAAGAACTTGGTCGAGTGATTGCATGACCAGAATTTGACCATTAGACGCGTGTTCTCCGATCTACTGGAGAAAGGCAAAAACAAATTTTATCTTTGAATTGAATTTTATCTTTGAATTGAATAAGAAAAGACGGTGATAAACTCACCACCTGTTACATTGTTCCTACAAATGAGCACCGATGACATGTGGGTCGTAACGATTAAGTTGTCTAGACTTCTGACTACCCCAGTATTTGGAAATCCGTGAATCTGTTTAAATAATTTTACTAATGTTTACTTCTATTAGGTGTCTATTAAGCCGCGTGGTAACAGAGACAGAAAATGCAAGCCCTTTTCTTTACGTGGTTATCAAAAGAGGAATACGCTATACTTAAATCGCGGTTGGCAAGTGACGGAATAACCATCACGACATTTACCACATTAAAATTAGGCAGACCGGTGAAATAAGAAAATTAGAGGCCAGTGAGCTTTCCAAGCGTGATTATGGCAAATCCTCCTCATGGAAGAGATATTTTACGTGCAGTACTCTTTAACAGGCGGTTATGTTATGTTTATACTCCTAATTTGCTAAGTTTCTACTCCACAACCATTAAGAAAAGCAAAATTTCTGGTTTATACTATCATATTACATTCACCATTCAAGCTATTTTCGCTTTTCTCTGAGTTAGTTAAAATATATCATATAAACACTCCAATTTAAATGGTTTTTAAGACACCGGTGGTATAAGATGACTGGGAATATTATTCGTCTGAGGATTTTTGATTCTGATTTATTAAAATTTTTAATATAGTGATGATTTTTTTCTTTTACAGAAATCTCACATGTCTTCCGTTTACGGTATGGATATTTATCTAAAAAATGATTTCCTACAACATACTGGAAGGTTTGTTTCCTTCATTAATATTACACAATTAAAAATTAAAATCTATTTAAGTAATTTTCAGTTCGTTGCGTGTGACATCAGTTCCTTTGTTTCCATAGACACAGCTTGCTTTTATAATATTGCTGATGCTTAATGCTATTATATTAGTGACGAGGCTGCCAATAGCCAGAGATAGAAAGTGACTGTCTAAATCATTATATCCATTATGATCTTTATTCAAGTCACGATAGCCGAGTTGTTGGGTGGTCGGAATTTCGAGTCGAGAGACCCGAGTTCGATCCCCAGGTGGCAGTACCAATGAGTTTTTCAAAAACTTATGTACGAATTTCATCGTTGGCTTGGACATAAAGGCGGCGACGGGCTCACCACCTGTCACGTTGTCCCGAAAATATCTTCGGCGGAAGGTGGGTCAAAGGGACTTAATTATGTAGACTTGACCTCTGTCTACCCCTGTATTGGGAATTGCGTGAAGATATTTTTTTATATATATATTTTTATTATCTTTATTCAAACCTGACAAACATCACTAACGCAACATCACTAAAAAATCCAGCGTAGAATTAAACAGGACTTTGACGGGCAGCACCATCCATTGCACGATTGTATTGACTATCCGGTTGTACGTTGCGGTCATACATTATTATATATATATATATATATATATATATATATATATATATATATATATATATATATATATATATATATATATAAATATATATATATATATATATATATATATATATATATATATATATATATATATATATATATATATATATATATATATATATATATATATATATATATATATATATATAAATATATATATATATATATATAAATATATATATATATATATATATAAATATATATATATATATATATATATATATATATATATATATAAATATATATATATATATATTTATATATATTCTTTTATTCACTGGAACGAGCTAATAATCCACCTGATGGTTAGTGAATTCTGCATGTAATGACTATTCATAAATATCTCTTACCAAAGTTCATGGTTGGTTCTCAATAGCTTCCAAAACAGCAGAAGTTGACCTATCATCTAATTGTTGCTCTGAAATAAGTTCTTTTATAAAATAATTTATGTTTCTATTCAGCATACTGTTTTAGGGCTTAAGTTATCACGCTAACCAGCTACACATTCCCACTACGGTGGTGATGCCCAACGTAGCACCTATAATGAAGATCCAGAAATGTCGTTCGTATGGAGCGAACGTCGTCATCCACGGTCACGACATGAAAGAGGCTAAATATCATGCGATGATGCTAGCCAAAGAAAAAGGACTTACTTATATTAACGGGTGAGTCTCTATATAAAGATAATTTTGGCAACATTATATACAAACATTCGCTGATATAAAGCCTCTGATTGACAAGTTTAAGTAAGCAGCCCTAATATGATGAAATTTAAAGTTGCTTAGAGGACTTTTTGTTGTTTAATCTCCTGTGACTTCCATTGCCACTTCAGCTCCTTGATCCTTAATACTCCTACATTAGTTAAGATACGCCGAACCTAAATTTGACAGAATAGTAGTAAGTAGCATTACGTCATGCCTCATCCAACCAAAGACAATAGTAATGTTTTAAACATAACGTAATTCTGCATATTGTGTATAGGTATGATCACCCACACATAATGGCGGGTCAGGGCACCGCCGGTCTGGAAATAATAGAACAGGTGCCTGACGTGGACGCTGTGCTGGTGCCAGTAGGCGGCGGCGGACTGCTTGCCGGTGTTGCCACCGCCATCAAACATCTTAAGCCACACGTTCTTATTTATGTGAGTAATGTAATTTCAGTTACTTAATAAGAGCTTTAGCATCTGGTAGCGCTCAGAGTATCCATCTACTTTAAATAATATTCAAAACACACTATCACATCTAAGTATCATATAAACACTTATCTGCTTGTATTATCCACGATAGTGAGTGTAAATTATAAGGGTGAATTATAAAAAGGTTTTGAGAGCATCCTGGAAATTGTTTTATTGTAGAAGATACATCAATCATCTTCATTGAAAATGTAATAAGTAAATGACTCGATACATCCACAATATAATCTGAAAAAGGATTTTCAAAGTCTTCAGTTTGCTTAAAACATTTCAACATTTCCAAACGTGTGGCTCAACTGATTTCGTATAATGTCTTTAATTTTATCACTTTTCAAAAGAAAATCGATTCTAGGTTCTTTTACAGTCTTTTTACAATTTGGGATCGTCAAGTTGTCAACACGCTTAAACAATCTTAAAATTGCACCCGCAAAGCTCAATTACTTATTTACATAGAAAAAGGGGGCTGGCATATTCATTCGAAGGGCATGATGAGACCGCATTTTAATACTTTGCAAAAATAAATGTTTTAAATTTAAATTATTCTGTTTATACTATTACAGAGAAAGCCAAGACGACCGATGTTAACTAACCTAACAAAACATTCGAAATTATAATCTTGCGCGCCCTTATACATTCTTATCAACAACTTTTCGGTAATATAAGTATATATACCTATATTCGTAAAGCGTTGACATATTAAAATAATAAATAATGGGACTGTGAATAGCGAATAGAATTCGACCGATAACAAAAAAAATTACAAACTTATTATTTTAACTGACACCTTGACTCTACTGAACTCGCTAGAATTTATAACGTTATGAAATCCACATTAAACCAGTTCACTGATTTCTGACATAATTTCGTCATGTCCGTTTGAACGATACTACACACGTCTCTTGCCCAAGTCATAGTAATAAATCACATATATAATAATAATTACGCTGCGAATCGATGCCATTTGACCCGTTATCTGCTATAAGACGGTGTCTAAGATCCTTTCTTTGATGATCAAATCCTTTTTTTAAAATTAATTTGCCGTTTTTTAACCTTAACTAGTATAAATACTGGTAGTATGTGCGTGCCCTCGTAATTTACATATATATTCCCATTATTTCAAGGCAATGCAGTTAATTTTACTGTCTGTTATGTAACTGGGAGTCTGGACTATAAATTTTGTCTATTTATTTCCTCATTAGAGAATTGATTAAGAAAAGAACATATATTCTGTTGGTATTGGCAAATACAGTTATTGATGTACAGTGACATGACCAATTTTTCAGAGTCACTCATTTAAAAGTTTAAGTATAAAAATTGTCAAGCCAAAATATCTCCCATAGAAATCCTTATCCGACGAAACTTTAAAACGTACTCGGTGTTACATTATCAATGTTTTAGGGTGTGGAAACGGAGAAATGCCCAAGTATGAAGGTGGCCATGAAGCACAACGAGCCGGTGAGCGTAGAGATCCGTTCGACGCTGGCCGATGGGCTGGCGGTACCGACTGTTGGCTACAACGCCTACCTCACCGCGAGGCCTATGATTGATAAATTGGTAATGCACTGTCTGTTTTATAAGTGATCTCTTTCATAATTACACACAAATGCTGGCAAAATATAAATCTTTAACTCACATAAACGACTTGGTATCCATTCATCCATCCAGCATTCAATATATGGTATGTGCAAACATCTTTAGATTTATTTGATCTCCCGTTTCTAGTTATTTAGTTTTTTTTTTTTACATAACAGGTACATGTCCACCGAAAGACTAAGTTTTATTTGACTTTGACATTGACATTACATATATATAGATAGGAACAACATAACATACATTGCTCCGATCCCAATGAAAGAGTCTAAAGCACTTCTGGTATGGGAATCGGAAACAACAAAGGCACCACAAACACCCAAGAAAATGTAGAAAAAGTGGTTTTTCTACATTAACCTGTATCGAACCCGGCAACTCGATATGGCGGCACCCTTAAAGCCGGCGTTTACGCCACACGTCCACGGTGGTCTTCAAATTTCCGAGCCTACATATCTTTATTATCCTTTTCAGTAAACGGCATAAGTAGTAACCATTCAAGTCTTTACCAACCAGTCAAGAATACCAACGCGACGAAAACATTTTGTATCTTTGTGTTATGTCTTGAGAGTAGTCTAACTGGTGGCTCTCGTCCATATCCTCCTACTTTTTCATTACCTTCACCTTTTCAAACTTTTTTGTATTTTAAAATAACACGATTTTCGGATTTTATCGCGTTTTTAATTCACGCACTCGAACATCGGGAAGTAAAATTATTACAAACTACTCGTAATTTAAAACGCGCTAAAATCCGAAAATCGTTTTATTTTAAAATGTGTAGTATTCGCGTAAATACAAGAAATCATTATTTCTTGTTTGCAGCCTACACACCTACAGTCACTCTGGACTCCAGATGTATAGGGACGATAATCATTTACTATGAATCGATTGCTCATTTGCCACATTCTCCAGCACAAAAATTTCAAAATCAGTTCTTAATTTTTCTATAAATAATTTACCTTTAAATGACAAATATAAAATTAATATTTATTCGTGGTTAATAATACAAATTGATAATTTATATCAGATCACTGTAAACGAAGATTGGATAGCACGAGCGATCCTACGACTGGTTGAACAAGAAAAATATGTGGTGGAAGGCGGTGGCGCGGTCGGGGTCGCTGCTATAATGGCAGGCCTCGTCCCGGAACTCGCAAACAAAAAGTACGTATCAATCGATGTTTTATAATAACAATGATTGCTGTGCTTCTCATACCCCTGCATTGAACATAGGGTCGTCAAAACTTTGATTTTTATTATGTATATATGTATATTTCACATTTATTGTATATTTATTTTTATATTTGTCACTTATTGGTTATTTATTTATATTTATTGTACAATAAATATTAATTTATGTTACATATCATGTAAGATTACATGAAGTAAGAAATACTTAGTGGGTAAGCATGAGCTCTTACGAAATTCGGAGACATGGTCGCACCAAATATGATTCTAATAGCTATATTTTAAATTCCCTCAAGTTTGTTTAGTTGGTCTTCAGTTAAGTCAAGCTAGCTGGTGTCCACATAATCGAGAATTGCTAGCTGGTGTCCACATAATCTTCTACTGGGTAGAAGTAAAGAAAGAGTGCATCATGTTTATTTGAAAATTAATTTACAGTATTGCACGGGTCAATTGTTTTCTCTACGCATGATCACGTGAAAGCTACTAACCAGAGGATTATCTGTGCTTTTGTGGATCTTGAGAGGGCATTTGATAAGGAAGAAAATGTGGGAACTGTTGCCGGGGTATGGTGTGGATGGATGCTAAGGGCTGTGCAGTTACTTTACCGTGACTGCAAAGCCTGTGTGCGGGTAGGGCATGATCTGTCATCCATGTTTAGCGTCCAAACGGACGTAAAACAGGGTTGTGTCATGTCTTCCTGGCTGTTTATACTGTATTTCGACAGGTGTTTACAGAAGCTGAAAGATGTTTGGGTGTGAAATTGGGTGACATGAAAATAAATTGTCTGCTGTATGCTGATGATGCAGTGCTTATTGCACCATCATAGGCTTCTGCCTACAGTTCTCTATAGGCATTAGTCACGTGTATGAAAGGGGAATGTGAAATTCAAGGTCTCCGCTTGAATGCTAATAAAACTTAGGTTCTGGTATTTGAAAGGGACGAAGAGAGAACGAAGTGTGAAGTAGGGGTAAATCAGGAATGTCAGAATGAATGAGATTGTGTACTTGAGGAGTGCTTTTAGTCGGGATGGAAGACGTGGACAGGTATATCGCTGCCAAAAACAAAGTCAACGGTACCCGTTAGTCAAAAGGCAAGGCGTAATGAAAAGTGCACGCATTACAATACATAACGCAGTGTTGGTGTTATCTATTGCCGTTTTGTTTAATGCAGTGGAGATGCGATCTCTTCGTAAAATATGCAGCGTTACCTTGGCTGATGGAAGACGAAATGTAGATTCGCAATATGGCAGGTTTGTTGTTACCTTATCACTAAAATTGACAATGTTTCGTTGTTTTGGGTATGTTGATCGAATGAGTGAAAACCGAATGGTGAAGAAAATATATAGCGCGAAAGTCAATATTAAAAGGTGTCGAGGTAGGCCGAGATTAACTTTAGAAGACCATGTGAGCAAATTGCTGAAAGAGGGGAGGGTCAAGAGTACTCGGATACTTAGATGTGCATATATGAAAAAGATGATGAATCTGAAAGAAGCGATAGAGTTATGTAAGGATCGTGACACTTGGCGATCTGTTCTCTCTGGCTACTCCGTCAAGGATTGTGCGTGAAAATAAAGTTAGTAAATTTACTGGTTTCTTTTAATGTAAAAACTTATGTACGAATTGTGTCGATGGCTTGGACATAAAGACGGCGACGGGCTTACCACCTGTCACGTTGTCCCGAAAATATCTTCGGTGGAAGGTGGGTCGAAAGAACTTAATTGTCTAGACTAGACCTCTGTCTATCCCTGTATTGGGAATTGCGTGAAGATATTTATTTATTTTAATGTATAAATATGATGACTAGAAGCCGCTGTTTCTCGACACTGAAATTCTATTCTTTATCAGCAACAGGAATTTCCTAAATTAAAACTTAACTCTAAAACATTTTGATAGATGTTCATACTTTAACGTTCATCATGGCAAACATATATAAGAAAGCGCTCTAGATTATCTTTTACATTTTTCATTATCATTTAGTATGGACAGTTTTTTGATTATGTTTGTTGTGGTTATTCAAGATGAAAATTAAAACAACGATCCAATTGATTACTTAAAAAACAAGTTTACCTTTTGTTTGGACGTATGAATTCTTAACTTTTCAAAACGGAATTCTGTAGTATTACCAGTTATACCAGTCTTTAAATAAAGGCTGTAATTGTGACGAAATCATACTGCAAGTTACATAGTGCAAGTTACATGGTCTTGTCAAATAGGTCCGTATCATTTTTATGGTCGGTATTTACGGTTGGTCATTGAAGTCAAGAATGAAAGAAAAAGTCCTCCAAGGCATTGTGGCTCACCGAATTGTTGATTATTACATTATAATTTCACCTATCATTATCATACAGATTATACTGTAGTATAATCTCATAATTTCGGTGCTGGATTATTACATAATAACTTAAGGAACTATAAGATACTCGTAGCTTTCTTAAGAGAGATTATTGCCTACTTATTTATAGTAAACTTATGATATAATAATGCTTTAAGCGTCATTATCGTAAGCGTCGTTATCTTCTATATAGCTGGGTTAGGTGCATTTTTATACTGTGAGCAAAATGCTAACAGTATAAAAATAGTAGTATAATAGTAGTAATGACTTGCTTTAAATTTGACAAATAAAAGCTTCTAAGGACTCAATATGAAAAATACAAAAAAATGTGAGCCGTCACGGGACGCCTGGCATATGTGAAACATCGCCATTATTTTGTAAAAGTAATATGCAGAAAAGAACATATTGTGATAGGAACTAAATATGTCATAATGATAAAATAAAATATTACGATGCAAACTTATAGAAAAGATTAAAGCAAACTTATAGATTTTGAAGTTAGAAAATTTAATACTTCATTGAGTCTAGTTTTTACATAAAAAACAAATGGATGGACCATTTGTTTTTTAGTGTGTGAGCTTATAGATGTTTTGTATTTTATGTTACTTTGAAGCGACATCTAGCGAAACGATTTGAAACTCTTAAAATTCATGACAAAGTAATGTTGTTATAACATATTACTATTGATTTAATCCTCTAGATGTCGCTTATGAACAATTTGCTTTTTCAATACGCAGATTTCTGTTTAATTTATGGTGTTTTTTTTATTTTGCAGAAAAACAGTACCTTTCGTCGTAATGATATTTTATTATATACCTTTTGTTTTTATGTAAAAACTAGACTCAATTAAGTATTAAATTTTTAACTTCAAAATCCATGGTTTTATAATCCCTTTTCTATAAGTTTGCTATAATATTGTTCTATGTATAATCGTTCAGAGTTCGGAGCATTTTTAAAACATCTGTCAATCTTAATAATATTTTATGATATTCTAACAAGAGTACAAGAGCGCTCCTGAGTATATAGATTTTTTCAAAAATTGCTAAATCTTAATATGATTAATCCAATGAACAATGGCACACTAATCTAAAAAAATTTTAATGGTAGTTTGTTTATTCGTTTTAAAAATTATTGAACATTTTTGACTATAAGGAAATGACCTTTCATGTAAAAATGAAATCTTAATATAATTTACATAGTCACTAATATGAATAATATGAATATAATTAATTAAATTTAAAAAAGGGATTTCAGAGTTTAATTATAAACCTTAATTCTCAGGTAATAGGGTGTAAATTAGTATACCTTTGTATAGTTTCGCGGCATGCGTCGCCACGCCAGAAATCGATTTTACGTGCGGCTATAGATGTTTCACATCAAAAATATTATTAGAAATGGCTTAGAAATAGTGAATTTGAACATTTCGAAGTGTCAATTCAAAATTATGCTTCCACATTAAGTTTATCAACGTGGTAGAACCAAGCGGCACCTTCTACTACTGAATGAATGTTTAATCCGATGAGCGAGGAAATCAAAGGCCAAAACCTCTATCCCTCTTCTTACCTTTTACCATTTACTTTCTTAAATATAGATCATCGCACCTGACTCTCCTTTGGTGTAGCAAGTATATATAAGCGTTGGTAGTCATTTACGTTCAGGTCAATCGATTGTTCATTTATTAACTTCTTTCATAAAAAAAGCATATATCTATCCTGCAGTGGACTATTACAGGTACTAAATAGACCTGAAAACCGAGTAATATGACGTGAATATCTCTATTCTCCGGTACGCTAGGTAGCAACCCGAGAGAGCATCAGATTTACAACTATATCGCTACATAAGAATATTTAAGATCAAAATATATTACATTTACAAATTTGTATGTCTTTTTTTAACAACTGAGTAATTACATTGTGGTTTTAGGGTAGTATGCATACTTTCTGGTGGGAACATTGACACAACGATTTTGGGCCGATGCTTGGAGCGGGGTCTGGCAGCTGAGAAACGACTGGTCAAGTTCAAAGTGACGGTCAGCGATCGCCCGGGGGGCATCGCCGAGCTCTGTAAGCTTATCGCATCGATAGGCGTCTCAATAAAGGACATCATGCAGGAGCGTGCTTGGGTCTTTGGAGATATATTTAGCGTACGGGTAAGGTGCATTTCTTTCTTACGTCTTTTTCTTGGGTTTTCTCACCATAAAATAAATAAATAAATAAAAATGTACAAAAGTCGAGCTTAATGCTATACTATATATATTATTATATACATTTGTGGTATCGTGTAAGAATAAGAACCTGTAAGAATTTCTTTCCCCTTTTCATTCCGTGGGTGTCGTAGGAGCCGACAAAAAGCCTATAAAATACCAATGGTTACCGACAGATGGCGCGGTAACCATCGCAAAAAGCGTCTATAGTGTGAGGGGTCTGGTACTTAGATCGTCTATATGCTTGCAGAGCCTGGCCATTACGGCAACCCCTCCTTTACGGGAGAGGCCTATGTCCTGCGATCAACTTTTACAAACTATTATGCATGAATGTATTTTTAAGTACTGGATGATATTGCATTGATACGAAATAATGATCAATCAATCATTTAGATAGATCAATATAAATAGAAAATAACTCTATATACTGTGCCTTATTTAAGCATGCAAAATTTTTATTGCAACAAAGACTTAACTTATGGACGGTATAAATTTTATATTACAGGTTAAAGTGGTGTGCGAAACTCGTGGCCCAGAGCACTTGGACGAATTGCGCACTGTCATCGCCAATACTTACCGGGAATGGAACTTTTCGCGCGAGTGTGACTTTGACGAATATCCACGGAGGAGTAGCACTATTTCTCTCGACGATGTCTCGCACTAGTAAAATTTGGCTGTTTTCGTGTTGGCAAGACTTTATATGGTATTAATTTTGAATAATCTTTTATCAAGAAAAGTATGTCAAGGTTGTAACAAATGGAAGGACGTCTCTGCCTACCCCTACGGAAAAGAATTGTGTTGTTTATATATGTACGTGTGTATGAAAATTAAGACCTTATCGTTGCAAACATTTATTATAAATAAATAAACTTAGACAAATTAGAGAGTATTTCTATATAAAAAGTTTATGGATAATACTTTATTAGATACTTATCTTTAATTTTTTGGATGAAGTAGTCAAGTAATAACTGGATGCATATGATATATATAATAATAGATAATGTGCACAACTAATCTTACAAAAATGTTTTAACAGAGCAATGAAATATAAATGTAATTTAGTTACGTTATTATACTAAAATTCATTATAGTACAATATTAGTGGTGACACATGGAAACTACTTAGTAACAGTGTATTAATAACTTTCGGACCTGTGTGTTTTGAATCTCTTGAACACTGGCAGCACAATGCAGAGATTTTACAAAAGGTACTTTAGATAAAAATTAAAGGATTATTGTAAAATTCCATAACATTACGAGTTAGGCTCTGTGCCCCGTGATAACATGGGGAAATCTATTGAGACATAGACACAGCAAAATTTTTTATTTAACTAATTAATCTCAATTGGTAGCTCAAGCTTAACTAAGTTAAAAATGTGATTTTGAACAAATTATATTACGGAATAGAAGATATCGACTTGTGATTTCGTTTTATTTAAGAACTATCTTGGAATGTATGTATATATACGTATACGTATATATGTATGTATGTATATAGGTTTTAGATATACATACATATATTTTACGTGTAAAACTTGTGTACTGTATAACAATTTGATGATTTTAGATCGTGGTCAACGAGTGTCCGTTCTATGCCTTATATAATATACATACGTTTAACTTGATTTAAAGTTATTATAAGATAAGATAGATTGACGTTATATAAGTATAATAAATGTAATACAGTTAAATTGTTTCTTATTTCATCAAGTAATTAACTTAATCTTAGAAATGTCTTAAATCAAAGAACCGTCCAAAACCACCTGCATCCATCGACTCCCCACAACATTCTACGAGTTACGTGGCAGGCCCATTGCACGTACAGTTTGCTGCCCTTGCAGCTATATCGTTTACCATAGTTCTGATTTTCTATTCTTTAATGTGGATTAAGAATGAAAGCGAGCTAATAGTCTAAATTTTAATTTTAAAATTTAATATTTCTTCGAGATACTTTTTTGCGCCTAATTACAAAACGTCTATTTCTCAATCCTCGTCAACGTCGACGAGGATTGAGGAGGATTGAGGCTGTCCCAATGATTTATTAATTAAAAGAAGTAATACTTGTAAACTTACTACGCATACACATATATTCACGTTTTATACTTGAATAGGCACTGGGTAGGCGAAGAGGATTGATCGCCAAAATCAGTATGCGGCCACTATCCTTACATAAATCTTTCATTCCTATTAAATTAATTAGTTTCTTCTGTTATCTTATTTATCGTAGAATGTCGTAATAATATAGGTACACTTACATTCACTGTTTCTTCCCGTGGGTGTCTCAAGAGACGACTAAGTGAAAACTTTTGAAAATACTATTGTACCGAAAGATGGCGGGACATCGCTCTGGCTAAAATCTGGACCACATTTTGGCAGACCGCTGACGCGTAGTAGCGTTTAAAGCGTAGTAGGCGTAGTAGCGTAGTAGCGTTTAAGTATTGCGGCAGCCAGTTTGGTCAGTGATTATGACCAAAGAGTATGTAATCACTACATATTAAGACCTTGGACGTAATTATGACAAACCTGTAACCAAAGAGAATATAACCACTATGCCTTTAAGGGGAAGCCATATATATAGCCTGCAGTGTACTTTTAAAGGCCGGCAACGCAGAAGATTATACATGCATCGTCAATCTAAGTAAGATGAAATACCTTGAATCTTTTTTCAAGTGAGAAAAAACGCATTCACTTTTTACTAAAATCAGTTACAAGTTGTGAATATCGAGACGAGCATTGTAGTCTGCTGACAATATAGACGGAAGAGGTTGATCCATGCTTTCAAAATGTTATGCATGAAAGTAATCTTCGACTTGAAAATTTCTTAAATTATATCATCGACTTATTATTAATTGTCAATTTCATAAAAATATATAAATTCTTATTTCTATGCATATGAAATACTAAAACCTACTAGAAGCTACGGCGTATTTTTATTCTGTCGCTTTTGTGATAATCACTAATAACTTTAATATTTAAAAAATAAAAACGACTTGCCAAATATTGTCAAATTAAGCTTATCTAATTATCATGTAAATCACTAAATCATGAGTTTTCGTTTTTATTTTAAGTTATGGTCTTATATGAAAATTTAAGAGTTATTTTTTTATTATAAAATGGCTGTAAGTACTCTAGATTTTAATAATGGTAAAAGTTTTAATGAATAAATATAACTAAAATACAATAGCAACGATGGCCCATTGAGATTTGGAGATGAGATTTGGATCGAATCAAGTGTATGGCTCGTTCTTTAATGATTTTTTCGAAAGTCAAGTCCGATTTGTATACTTGCCGGTGACTGGCTCACCACTGTCTGTACCACCAACTTAGCTCTCAGGAAATAAGAATTAGAAGACTAAACAAGTTGAGAACTCTGACTGTCTTAATAATGGGTTAACAGATGTGAGAGCGTTTTTTAATAAAGAAAATATATACTAAAAATACGAGTTTAACCAGAGAAACAAACAAACTCATTAATGTGATACAGAATAAATCTTTTAGTATAATAAACGAATTTTTTCAAAAATACACCTCTCAAGATTTACTTTGGATGTAACATACCATCCAAGTTTAAATTCCATCAACACCACCTTGATGCTTGGCATTCCACCACAGTGCCTTTTTCGCGGAATTTTCTGCCATGCACTTGCACTTTATGGAATGTGTTGCCGGCAGCGGGTTTTCCGGACCGATACGACTTAGGGACCTTCAAGAAAAGAGCCTATAACTTTCTCAAAGGCCGGCAATGCATCTGCTATTAATCCGGTATTGCAGATGTTCATGGGCGGCGGTAATCACTTACCATCATGTGAGCCACCTGCTCGATTGCCTCCCTTTTCTATAAAAAAAAATCCAAGAGCAAAATTTTAGCCAATTCGCTAAAGTAATTTCGAGACACCATTGTATCAATTTATATGTACAAGTTAGCTTGTTAAATGTAATATAATAATGTAATGCAATAAGATAGCTAAGTAGTCTAAGTCCTCAACGGTCGTGGCTAAATTTTTAAACATAAATTAATGTGGAAACAATTATCGTCCATTGTTTGTTTAAAGGATGTAGAATTCGATCCATACTGTGATCCGGCTAACCCAAGAAAGATCAAATATGACGACATTTTAGCCGCTTCTCGAAGATGTGTTGGCAGTTTTATGAAAACACCTTGCGTGGTATGAACTTGAAGTTATATCCAATTTTATGTACTCTCTAGGATATCTAAGCTACTATTCATTCACTAGCATAAATCCATTTTAATTTCAGAGAGGTCACATGTCGGATAAGGTTGAGATGGATTTATACTTCAAGCAAGAATTTTTACAATACACTGGATGGTAACTGTTCAGCTTTAAGGTCAACTTTTCAAAAATGTTTTAACATTAATATTTACATTTCGTTCTTGACAGTTTCAAGGAACGAGGAGTTTGTAACACCTTGTTGCTTCTTTCGGAGGAGCAGAAAAAGATCGGGGTGATAACAGCTAGCACAGGGAACCATGGAATGGCTTTGAGTTACCACGCCACACGCCTTGGTATTCCATGCATTGTAGTAATGCCTCAGCTCACCCCGCTCACAAAAATTACTAAATGTGGAAAATTCGGTGTGAAGCCTGTTCTTTTCGGTGATAACATGGCTGATGCTAAGTTACATGCAATGACTATAGGCAAGGAGAAAAAAATGATGTATATCAATGGGTACGCGTACAAGTAATTGGGAATATTTAATATTAAACCATAGTTTATGAATTATGTACATTGTATTTTTATGTAGGTATGATCATCCTCATGTTGTAGAGGGACAAGGTACTATTGGTTTAGAGATTTTGGAACAAATTCCCAATGTCGATGCTATAATAATACCAGTTGGTGGCGGCAGTCTTGTGACTGGTGTGGGTGTGTGTGCCAAACATCTTAAACCGAGCATTGAAATTTATGTGAGTTAAAATTCATTGTAAATAAAATAATATAATCAAAAACAGAAAATTACCCTAAAAACCATTAAAAAGTGGTGTTTAAATAAATGCAAGTTAGCGAAGTAACGCAATTAATTGAATGATAAGTTATTAGGAAACAATTTTTATATAGGAAGATCTGAGTCCTCTGCGTCAGTTCTTCAGAATCCAAGCCATCCTCACATCTTAAGTGTTCAATGTTGTTGCCATCTCGAGGTCCCGGGTTCGATTCCCGGTCGAGTCTATGTAAAAAAACCACTTTTCTTCATTTTCTCGGCTGTGGGTGTTTGTGGTGCCTTCGTTGCTTCCGATTCCCATACCACAAGTACTTTAGCATATTACATTGAGATCGGAGCAATATATGTGATGTTGTCCCTATCTATATCTGAATTTATTTATCAAATCTTAAAAAAAATATTAGAGTGAAAATTGTTAATGTTATTTACCATTGCATAGCTAAAGATGCACCATCATGGATAAATGGCTAAATGCACGACTGCTTTTCACTATGGTTTAAATTTGTTTTGAACAAGGGAGAAAAATATTTAAAGTTATTTGTTTTAAACAGGCAGGGCTGGTCAGGCAGGCAAGTTTGGTCAAATAAAATTACCGCCTGGTCTAAAGAGAATATATTCATTCAAGTTATAATTATAAAGTAATCAAATAGTCAATGGACTAACATACGTACAAAAACATTAGGTCTAGTAGGATGGAATTTTTCATTACATCTATGCGTCGTTTGTAATAAATTATTGAGTATTGAATATTGAGTATTCAATTTGTTTACGTGACGTACTTTTGTTACGAAGAGCACTCGGCCTTCTACATTTCTTACAAGCGGTCTTCTTGTTTTCAGGGTGTCGAGACTGATAGGACATGTAGTATGGTGGAGTCATTGCGAAAAAACGAACGAATTTATTTTCCTATTGACACAACGATAGCTGATGGTTTAGCTGTCAATAAAGTGGGTGTGAATACTTTCCATACCTTAAAAGGAATTGTTGACAAAATGGTGATATAGCTTATACTTAAAAATTTTGCAATGGCTTAAAATTTTATATTGAATAAAATAAAATTTTGATACAGGTAGTTGTAAAAGAAGATTGGGTGGCACGAGCAGTCATGCATATCGTTGAAGAGGAGAGATTTGTGGTGGAAGGTGCTGGAGCGGTGGCTGCAGCCGCTGTAATGGCTGGTCTTTTTCCAAATTTAAAAGGAAAAAAGTTTGTGTGACAAATATAAATATATATAATATAATATACTAAATACAATATAATATAATCATGGGTTGGGTTGTTAGAAATCTAGTCAAGTGTTCGATTCCCAAGGCTTGTATCAATGGCTTTTTTCTTTAAAATTTATGTACGATTTATATCGGTGGCTTGGACGGCGACCTTTTCACGTTGTCCCAAAAATGTCTTCGGTGGAAGGAGGGTCGAAAGGAAATTAATTGTCTAGACAACCGTCAACCTCTGTATTGGGAATGGCGTGAATATTTTTTTAATCAAGGAATGAGATGCCAATCAAATACACTACTAATAATTATACATTTCTAAATTTTAATATATTACGTTTGATTAAGAAGCTAAAAATATTTTCAAGTAACTGGTTTCAATTTAAGGGTGGTGTGTATTCTTTCCGGAGGCAACATTGATATTACAATACTGGCTAGAGCTCTTGAACGAGGCATGGCTGCTGAAGGAAGACTTGTGAAGTTCAAGGTCACCATAAGCGATAGACCGGGAGGCATGGCAGAAATAGTCACTCTAATGGCCAAAATCGGAGTTACCTTACGAGACTGTATACCAGAACGCGCGTGGGTGAAGGGAGACGTATTTAGCGTTGAGGTAATATATTTCTCAGTTCGAGGATGACGCCGATAAAGGCATACGAAATTGTGAAACAACTTTTGAAGTGTGATTATTTCTGTAGCTGTGTACATGTGTGTATGTATTTGTCTATAATAAAAATTAAAATTATAGTCAGCGGCAGGCTATATTCAGCCGTGACAAGCAATACCTGTCACGTTGGTGGCGCCAAATATACCAAAATAAGATCTATAGAAATGTGGATCGCAATGGAAAGCACTGAAAATTGTCTAGACCTACTAAATCTGAGTAGTGGGAAGGCGGAAACATAAAAAATATTTGTTTATTTATTTACTTTAGTCCAAAACATTCAGACGTAAAGTTTTATTAGATAAACAATTTTCAGAATTAGATCATGAAGTCACGATAACCACTCGATGGATGGTCGAAATTTCGAGTCAAGAGACCCTAGTTCGATCCCCAGGCAGGCTCGTACCAATGGGTTTTTCAAAAAACTTATGTACGAATTATATCGTTGGCTTGGACATAAGCGGACGGAAATTGACGGCGACGGGCTCACCACCTGTCACCTTGTCCCGAAAATATCTTCAGTGGAAGATGGGTCAAAGGGACTTAATTGTCTAGACTAGACCTATGTCTACCCCTGTATTGGAAATTGCATGAAGATATTTATTTATTATTTATTTTAGAATTAGATCACTAAGAACATAACTAGACACTTACAAACTTTACAATTTTATAATATCATATAACAGTTTCATTATATTATTTGTATGAATGAAAAATTACTACGACAGACTACTAGTCTGGTAGCTGCTTTGAATGTTTCTTGCGAGCCAATTGCGATCCTGATATGATTATTGATTACTGGGGTGTCTAGTTATTTTAAGCATAACAATATATACCAAATGCGGCTGTGATATCAAGCTGTAATACGTGTGTCCTTATTTACTAGATATTGTTATAAATCATCATACTTTCTTTTAAAAAAAGCTCAAAGTAATTGCTGAAACAAGAGGATGGGACCACACAAAGGAGCTAATGGATACTATAAAGAAAAATTATAAAGAATGCTTCTTCCAAGAAATTGGGGCACATCCAGAGAAACCTACTGCACGTCGGGGACCGTGTCTAGCTCCTAACCCTATATGTATGCAGAAATGATCAACCTTTGCCTAAATATTAACAAAACTGTCATATTAATGACATGTTTCGTAAACTTTACTGGGAAATTAAAAATCAGGTGCAAATTTAATATGCAGTTTTATTAAAACAAAAGAGGAACATATTTTATCCTTATAATTTGTATGACAATGGATGACTATAATCTACAGTCGACTCTAAGATACTTTAGACTTGTATGATTCCTTACTTTTACTTAATCTTTACGCAAAATTTTTTAAAATTGAGGGAATATTTTTAAAGAAATTTTGCTCGCAACTTTGTATGGGTGGAAGGTGGAACCTATTTATATATCTTACATATTTGAGCGAAGAATCTGACCTACATACATAAAACGTAAGCTAGCGTAGAACCCAAGATCATACCTTAAAGGAAGAATTTACATTACAGAGGAATTTTAGGAAAGTCCACGAAATTCAGGTAGCTATAGATCGTAAAAGAAAATGTAGTCTTCTAAGTCGCTGCATTTACTGTTACAAGAATATATAAAGCAGGCTCCATCGGAGTTACCGCGTCTTTGCAATTCTGGCGTGAAGAATAAAAAGCTTGACCTTTTCTGTTTCATCTGGTGAGTAATAATTACAAATATATTAAGTATAAATGATGATAACTGTAAAATTATGAGCATATTGAGTCAGAAGTTGTTTAATTTCTGGTAGATGACCTTGTCCCTAAGAGGCGTAGGAAATAGGTTTAAAATTTCAACTGACACATATGTAATACGGTGGCTCGGATGTAAGACCGGCGCCACGGTACGTTGGATGTCGCAGGTTCGTATGTAGCCCCAGTCACATAATTTTTTTAATTTCTCTTTGTCCTTAATAACAAAGCTGAATATTTTTTTTATAGAAAAGGGAGGCAAACGAGTAGGTGGCTCACGTTATTTTAAGTGATTACCGCCGCCCATGAACACCCGCAATACCAGAGGCATAGCAGATACGTTGCCGGCCTTAATGTCCTTAGAATTGGGGAAGGGGGGTATGTGGGCCTCCGGTTACCTGCACTCACCAGACGAAACACAGAAGTTTGTTAGACTTCTACTTCACGCCGGTATTCTGTGAGGTCGTGGTACTTCCCCGGTCGAGCCGGCCCATTCATGCAACAACAAAAGCTGATGCGTGGCTCTACTACTGTTAAATACATGCAAGGCATACACGCTTAGTAATTCAAAAAATAAACAGATCATATTGTAAATATTGGTATTGCTATAGGTTTCTATAGATAGTAGTTAGTTAATATCATCAAAAACTCCTATTTGACTCTGCGGTCGCTCATCGTAGAGTCTACTCGCTTGATAATGCCTTGTTTTTGAAGCGAAACACGTGTCGCGTTTTCGTTGGTGGTACATGTTACCTGGTTTGAGTGTAGTGGTGGTGGTGCATACAGTGGAATTGGTGCACGCATCTGTGGGAGGGAGGGTGGTGCTCTTCTTCTCTTCGGACCAGGTAACATATACCTTTTTATATTTGCATGCGGAATGTTGCGAAGTAACTTTTTCAAAAACAACTTTTCAAAAAAACTGTTAAAAACTTACTATAGAGGCCTTCTTTACTCAACAAACACTAGCTGGTCACACCTGTTATTATTTACCACAAGTGACAAAGATATAGAACACTAAATATATTTATATATATAACCGCTAGTGTGTATAACTGCATCACTCTATGGAATAACTCGTCGAGCCATAGAGTAATGCTTATATGTGACATACTTATACGTCACAACAAAAATTTTAAGTAATTAAAGAGAGGTCATAAAATAATAAAAGAAAAATTTAAAGTAATTTACATTATCTTTTATATCGGTTTGAAAATGTCATCAAGGCGACATGTTAGTATAATTCGGTGACACCTAAAATAATTACATAGTTCCTATAATCATGGCAGATGGTATTACGGGCGTTTAGGAGTATCAAACACACAGATTTCTAAAAACGCGCACCTTAATCCGGTAGATATGTAACACACTAAGGGCTTCGATTATACATACAGTATAATCGACGCCGAATATTCCCAATGCATAATTGAAATCGTGTGCCCTTTCTGTTTTTGTTCCATCTACCAATACTGATTATTAAAAACTGTCATAATACAAGAACTTTATATTAAATTGTAGCTCCTATTTTGGTAATTTTGCTGTGCATAATCAAATTTGTACCCTTACACAAGCGAACCAATTCAGACGAATGACCGGTTGCAGGTAGGAGATTGTTTGATGGATAGAAATAGTACAGTACAGGAACAGCAAATTCTTTCGCGATTAAAAAGTAGTCTGATAAATTAATCCAGGATAAAACCTAACTTAATATCGAATTCATATTTAACTATTTATTTATCTTTTGAAGTAAGAACATTTGGATACAATTACGATAAAAAAATAATATCTTCGCACTATTCCCAATACATATACCATTCCAAAACATATACTATCAAGTTCAGTACAAATATACAAAAATAAATAAAATATGGACAGAGTTCTAGACAATTAAGTCCTTTCGACCCCCCTTCCAACGAAGAGATTTATTGGGACACCGTGGCAGATGGTGAGCCCATCGCCGTCTTTATGTCCAAGCCAACAATATAAATCGTACATAAGTTTTGAAAAAATCTATTAGTCTCGTACCAATAGGTTCCTCAGGGATCGAAGTCGGGTCTCTTGACTTGAATTCCGATCACTCTATCCATCATGACTTAAAATTATAAAGCTGTTAGAAGTTCTAGCAGCATACGATTTCAATTACAGCTCGTAATTACAGTCTCCATACAAATAAATAATAATCGTACAGCATTCATACTTTTATTTACATATTTATAGCAATTAGCATTAATTACTGATACAAGCAATGACATAAGTACAAAGAACATTGTATTCGTCGCTTTGTGTGTACAATAAGCTTTATTGCAAATCCTCGATGAGGCAATACCTTTGCATAATGCTGTGAAGTAGTAACAAGGCGGTACTTTGGGTACCGATTCCACCGATTAACATCGTCTTGCTCAAGTCCAGTTCAACATCTTCTTTTACACTCAATATCATTACCGTTTTTTTTAACTTGGAATGGAAAAACTATATCTACAGGAGGACTTCGATGAAAATTGCGATCCCGAAAATCCCAAAAAAATAACTTATGCTGAAATAGTAGACGCGGCCAATAGAAGCAGGCCGATCATAACACCTACGCCATGTTATGTAAGTTATTTTCTGGTTTTTACGATCCTTTCAACGCTTTTTTCATATTTTTTTAATCTGAATGTAGTTACTGAAAAAAAATACCGCAGAATTTTTTAAAAACCTAAATTATTCTAAATTCTGAATCAAGTTATATTCGAATATTGAAAGAGCCGTCTATCCACACTTGTCCAGTCCAGTTATACTTCAAGGTATTGTTCGTTATCATTCGTTTGCCTTTCAGATGTCACAAACTCATAACTTTGCTCTGAATTTGTATTATAAACTGGAGTTTATCTTGAAAACTGGAAGGTGAGTCACAATGAATAACAAATACAAGCAATAAACATTGTTATATTTAATTTTTTTAACGATTAAAAAGGTTAAATATGACAATGTTTATTCATACTTGCCATGGTTAAATCATACTACGACTGAAAAACAAATTATTCCATGAATGCAGACGCGACTTAAGACTAACCGGAACAGCGAGGACGACCTATATACATAGCTCCATTAACATAGTACCTTGTATAACTGTTTATAAGCTTCTTTGCTTCTGGGTAGATAATACTTATTTGTTGATGTTGCCTTCTGGGGTGACCCTCCGTTTACATCATCTAGAATGCAGAACAAGATCTCTGTAACTCGTACTCGTACTCGTATCATGTGGGCCGTGTTACCACCTTTTTTAACACAGCACACTTTTCCAAAAAAATAGCTTTCATATAATTTTCTGTTATCCATTGGATGAAATTCGCCACTCAATATCAAGTGGATTTTTGCCGCGTTTTAAACACACAATGATATTTAATGTCTACGAGTGCTCTTGTTTTCAAGGTTCCTTGCGACTGAATAAAACACGGAATCCTTTTTCTTCCGCTCTTTTCGTCTGTCCTTCCTTCACATTTAATATCCTCCGAATCTAATAGACCGATTGCTTGAAATACTCTCTCAATTCATATCAATTACTGTAACGCAAAGGTTACAGTAATTGATATGAGTCGTGAATAGACATTTGGTAACTATTGCAGAGGCAAGATGTAAATAAAAAAATATATGCAAACTGCTTCGTGTGACATATGAATTGAAAGAGCTTAAAGAGCTTTTTCGCAATTTTAAAATTAAATAGTTTCCAAGATATTCAATAAAAATACTAAAATATAATAAATAGAAAAACTTTAAAAAAATTAGTTTTCTTCTTACATATTAAGGGGAAACCGATGAGAAGCCCATGATCTTAAAAAACATGGTAAATCATTCAATAAGTGATAACATTGTACGGAAACCTTTTCACGCGAGTTCAACTGGCACTAGTCCCCGTTTTGCTCAATAAATCTGAGAACATTTTGGATTTCCTCAATATTTTTTTATTATTATTATTTCGAGTCTGGTTCGAGTCTATTGTGCTGAAATCACAGTTCTGTTCGTAACCGTTTCGTGTGGTCTACGCAAATTGAGGAATAAATGAAAAACTTGTTTATAAAATAAACAAGTTTGTCAAATGTTTTGCATTGATAGTAACATTTTGTGTTTCCCTTTTATAACGTTAGCTTCAAGGAAAGAGGTGCTTTAAACGTTTTGCAAAAGCTACCACTAAACAAGAAGAAAATCGGAGTTGTTTTAGCATCAATGGGAAATCAGGCAATGGGTCTTTGCTACTGCGCTCACATACTGAACATTCCTGTAGTCGTTGTAATGCCTGTTGGCGTACCACTTATAAAACTGCAAATGTGTAAGAATTTTGGTGCAAAAGTAATAGTGGAAGGAAATGATCTACAAGAATCCCAGAGATATGCACGGACTATTGCGAGAGATAAAGGACTCACCTATATAAACGGGTAAGTAGTTTTTTGAATTTGTTCCTCCAAGTTTGAGCGCCTGTGTCAATGTTTTAAATTGCATACTTACCATTGCAGCATCATTAAATAGATTTGCGAATAGTGGCATATATTTATTTTTTTGTAACAGTCATTACACGTTAGCATATGGAGGAACTGGCATATTTGTAGAGGAAAAATGTATGCATATATTATATGTATATAATAAACGCCAAAGTTTGTTCGTTCGTTTATTACGCTTTAACGCCTAAACCACTTAAGCATATTTCAAAATTTCTTTCAACAATAGAAAGGTACATTATCAGAGAGTAACTTAGTTTATATTTTTTGTAATTTGGATTCCAAAAATTTTGTTATAGATACTCAATACTCAATAAATTATTGCGTTCTCATGTGTGTACAGAAGTTCTTAAAATAACATGTTAGTATCAACATGAACCCGGATCAGCACTTTCTTTCGGCACAGCAATTTCTTATACAATTTTTAAATCTGAAAACTAAATTTATATTATCAGTAAATATTAGTATATAATTAGAAAAAAAAAGCTATACCTATATCTCATTCTCGACTTAATTAATTACTACCTTATTATTAATTTAGTAATAAAACTATGTTTCATTATTATTAAAACTAAAACAATAAAAATCTATTTCACACCTATAATAAGTACTGATAACAATTGTAATAACATATTAAAGGGACGTAATTAACAAGTAGTCTCATTACAGTTCAAAATTGTTCTTCAAGAAATTCAGATAATGAGTAATAACATTTTTTAATTAAATAACTTTTTAATAATGATTTAAACTTTTGTTGATCATTTTCGTTTTGTATAAATTGAGGTAACTTGTTATAAATTTTAATTGACATTGCATAAGGACCTGAATGAAACAATTTTAATGAAGAAAATGGTCTGTCTAGTCTATTTTGTGGTCTCAGATTTTCTGGATGAGAGTATTTTGGAAAAAGATGCATGTTCTTTTTCACAAACAAACTTACCTCCAAAATGTACATAGATGTAATGGTTAATAAGCTTAATTCGATAAAATATTGTTTGCAACTTTTCATTATATCAATATTAACTATTATTCTAAGACATCTTTTTTGTAACTGGAATAGTCTCTTTATGTCAACGATATTTCCCCATATTGTAATGCCGTAATGAAGCCAAGCATGAGCGAAGGCATAATAGGCGCAAAGAGCAGTTTTTTTATCAGTGCACTTTTTTAGCTCATAAAGGTCATATGTAAATCTCGTTACCTTTGTACTTATTTTAGCTATGTGTTGCTTCCAATCAATATTAGAGTCTATATTTATACCTAAAGATGTATATGTATTTACGCATTCAATTTTATTACTTTCATATGAGAAGTCAATATCTAGAGGACGTTTTTGATAGGGTTTAAATTGGAATCATTTTGTTTTAGTTAAGTTTAAGTTAAAGGTTAAGTTTAAGCCAGTAAACAATTATGGTAGATGTATTTATTATTAAACGTGCGCTGCCGTTTTGTTATTTGCCAGAAAATTCATTCTATCACTCTTTAAATTACCAAACATCTGAGGTAAATTCGACGAGATAATTTACCGTAGTTTCCGGAACGCTAACGTAATTCCCAGCCGCTTTGGATTCGTCGATTGACCTCAGGGATGAAGTTGGACGTACCCAGTCTGCTGATTTGTCCCTGGCACACATATTCGGCGGCTTCGTGATTAGTGTTCCCAACAACAATCGGCATAGGTCGGTTGGCAACATGAACGTTTACTTTACGCAATCTTACCTCTATTTTATTTGGACACATTATGTTTGTTGCAATAGTTACAACTTTTTCCGTGCGAATGTAATATCATGCAACAATCATTCTCAATATGCTTAATTTTCAACGATTTTTTTAAACAGGCGCGACCACCCACATGTTCTGGCTGGCTATGGTGGCATAGCGTTGGAAATACTGGAGCAAGTGCCAGGGGTGGATGCTGTTCTGGTGCCGGTCGGCACTGGAGGTCTCGTCGCTGCTGTCGCCACCGTCATAAAACACGCCAAACCGAACTGTCTCGTTTACGTTAGTAGTGATAGTTGAACAATAGTAAACCTTTTTCCTTATTATTAATTTGTAGAAATACAACAGTCTCGTGGCCGGTCTTTTAATTATTTCGAAGTTTATTTTAAAACCTGGTCAAATTTATTTACTATAATTTGTTTACTTCGTGTATATATCGTATGAAGCGATTTTTAAAGGGGATAATCACAATAGCTTACTTAACGTTATCTTGACATTAGTCACGATAGCCGAGTGATTAGGTAATCGAAATTCGAGTCAAGTGGCCGGCACGTACCAATGGTTTTTTCAAAAACTTATTAAGTTTTATATCATTGGTTTTGTCATAAATACGGCGACGGGCTCGCTACCTGTTACGTTGTCCCAAAAAATGTCTTCGGTAGAAGGTGACTTCAAGGGACTTAGTTGTCTAGACTAGACCTCTGTCTACCCCTATATTTGAAATGGCGTAACGACATTTATTTACTGAAAGCTTGACCGACAAGCAATCACCTCGAAAGTATTGGTTCGAAAAAAAAATTCATTCATACTTCGACGTTATACATTTATTGATTGTCAAACCACCATATTTGTTTTATACCAAATAGCTCAATTTAATCTAAACTTATGGTACAGTGTAGCCCGTCCTTTGTTTTCGCGCCACTGTCAGTCGAACCCTGGTACAGCGGTACCGGCTACAGGCCTAGATAACATAAAATATAAATAATATTTAAGGGTGTCCAATCAGAAAAGATGTCAACGTTTTACAAGTCATTGGAGTGCGGTGAGCCCGTTACTATGTCCATGGAGAATTCACTGGCAGAAGCCATCGCAATGCCTTATGTCGGGGTCAACTCCTTTAGCAATGCTCAGCCATTGCTTGATAAGATGGTATTTAGCACTTCATTATTTTATTTCTATCCTAACTAAAATTAATTTTCTCTCATTTTACCATACATATACATACTTAGGATTTGGAAAGATATGAATCGATCATAGCCTCTCCTTAAAATTTTAATATTAATACATGCAAGTTTATGCCTATAAATAACTCTATGTCTTTTAATAACTGTCAAAATTATAATCTAATAAAACAGCCCATTAAAATGTGAAAATTATAAAAATTAAAGATATTTGTAATAAAAATTATTACGTTTTTTTAAATGTTATTGTCTATATGTTTAATTTATTATTAAATTTAATAAAAATAAGTCTAATTGGAAACATCAGGGACGCGGTATCCAAACGTTATTTCAATCTACTCCTGTTAATTTCTATGTCTCCTAAGTAATATGTGTTCTCACTGCTGAGGTGAAAGTTATGTGCGCTACACGAGAGCTAAGTTTTTTGCATCTCGTGCTGTTGGGTCCCTCACTACGCTCAGGATTCTAGCTTTGAATCACTTGCTACGCTCGCGAATCCTTAGATAATTTCATCCTTAATTTCAGATATTAGTAGAAGAAGACTGGATAGCCCGTTCGGTATTATATCTGGTTGAAAAAGAACGATATGTTGTAGAAGGTGCTGGTGCATGCCCGTTAGCTGCAATTCTCAGCAGTCTTGTGCCAGAACTAAAGACAAAAAAGTATTCTTTTAATATTCGAAGATTAAGATAGTTCATTCGAGATAGGGATATATATGTCTCTATTACCGTATACTAATGTGTGGATATTTTATAATAAAACACCAAATATTTATCGTAAAAGTTACGATAGCCGAATGATTGGGTGGTCGGAATTCCGAATCCAGAGACCCGAGATCGATCCCCAGGTGGGGCAGGCTCGTACCAATGGGTTTTTCAAAAACTTATGTACGAATTGTATCGATGGCTTGTACATAAAGACGACGACGGGCTCATCACCTGTCACGTTGTCCCGAAAATATCTTCGGTGGAAGGTGGGTCAAAGGGACTTAGTCGTCTAGACTAGACCTCTGTCTACCTTCTGTCTCTGTCTACAGTCTAGGAATTGCGTGAAGATATTTTTTTTTATTTTACACCAAATACTTAGCTCTGTAACAGCCGTGTTCAGAATATATCTCTCAATTTTGAGTGGATAGGATAAAAAAATACAGCAAATGGCATATCAAACAAAGGATCGATCAACTTGTATTGACTTCGCTAAATATGGCAGGAAGTTAACTGAAGGAAAGTTATGGCAGGAAGTTCGCCCTATATCTTCTCCTCGAGGGCGTACTTCATGAGTTACATTCATGAAGTACGTCCCCTGTCATTATACATTTTAGAAAACCTTTGCCTAACAGATAAATTACTAGCCGTATTGCCTAAAAATCTTGCTTGCAGTGCTCAAGTAAATATACAATTAAAGTGATTTGCAGGAATCTTTTAGTAGTTTTTTGCTGTGTGAACTTATTCTTTTATCCTTGCCATCACTCAGTCAGTCTAAGGTTAACAAAAATCTACTTAATTGTATGTTTAATGCAGAGGCAACGATACAAATCGCAAGATAGTAGGTGCACTCAATGAATGGATCGTATTCGAGCCTTAAATACTTACGAACAAAACGTCCTATAAATCTACTGTAGAACGCGGGTAAGGCCTTCTACAGTAGATTTGTAAGAGTGGGTTTGTCATAATCGCTAAGCTTGGCACGGGGATTGGCGATCGCAGTGAATTTGAAAGCAGCGAAAGATGATGCAAGAATCATAACACTTGTACTCATAACACTTAGCAATCCGTTTGGTCTGGCTAACCCGCAGGAAATGTGCACAAAGACACAAGAATAGTTAATGTCTGTACCGTATTGCATTTCAATGGCTTTTCTCAGTCGCATGTTACGACACCCATGATGACTAATGGGTTGGTACGATGTAACCACATGACCTGAGTAGCCTTAGTAGTATAGGCCATGTAATTATAATTACATGGCCTATAGGCGACGTAGTAGACGTAGTATAACTACTAAGGCTACTTTTTGACGTCAATTAATAATTTCCTATGCCAACGTCTTGTCTTGATCTATTTCCGTAAAATTTTATTGACACTCATCTACAATCCGAATAACTTTCCTTATTTTTTATTTTAATAGTGTAGTCTGCATCTTAAGTGGAGGTAACATCGACGCTACTTTACTGACACGCTCTTTAGAAAGAGGACTTGCAGCTGAAGGTCGACTGCTAAAATTTAAGGTACGTTACTATGTTTGTTTGTCCTCCAATCGTAATAGGCCTGACACACGAAGAATATACCCTTAATAGATAAAAGTAAGTATATAATTTTATCTAAGTAGATGTTCACTGCATAATATCATGTCACATGTATAAGATATATACCTACATACTTAACTTAAAACGTAGCCCTGTTCCGTCGGGATGATAACACGAAACATAAGAATTATATTAAAATGTTAATACAGTATTTCCAAAATCCCAGCTAAGATCAGCTTAATGCATATTTGTGACAGTGCCCTTATTTTATATGAAGATGGTAAAGTGAAACTGAATTACTTCAACTGTTCTAACATCTCCCAGAATACCAGCACATAGTAAATGCTGCATATTAGCCAAGTATTCAATTGGAAACCTAGTTGTAGTTTCTTTTTGACGTCAGGCAGTTATTAGGTGCGTAGTAATGGCAAAACTCTTTTCGCTGTTTTTTTCTACTAACTTTCATTTATTTAACAAAATTTTGAGAGCACAACCCATCGTTTCAACTAGTACATTCAACTAGTATTTGTATTTAAGCTGTCGTTGGATTGAATTAAAAATTTATATATAATTTTTTTTATTTTAAATATAAAAAATTATTAGGTCGATGCATTTTTGCCCAAGAATGTTTATAAATTAACCACCCTTTTAGATTCTTAATTAGTAGCGTTGTAAATAAATAGATGTACATATGTTTTTTGGTTGATAGCCACAGCGAAGCGCGGCCGAGTTTAGCTAATAATATATAGTTTTTGTCTACGACGCCATGATCATAGCAAGTGCAATGACGGTAACTATTTTTAAAAGTTATTTGTAACATTACCTGCATGTAATATAAAAGGTATATGCTACCCGGTCCGAAGAGAAGAAGAAGAAGAAGAGGACCAGGTAGCATATACCTTTTATATTTTCATGCGGAGGGTTGCGAAGCAATTTTTAAATAACAACTTTACAATGAATTTCCGCAAAGTAACGCCTGAGTCAATTAACTATCCTAATATTTTTAAGCCAAGCCTTTTTAAGCCAATTTCATCTCGGGCTTGTGTAGCGGTGCAATCGGTGAATAAGGAAAGTTTCAACTAGTACCGAGTTCGTCGCCCGAAGAACTCGGTCGAAGTTCTAAAGGTTGAGTTTACTCCTGAAGTTCCTAGACTTTGAGACTTTGGGCGACCACACCCCGGATAACGTCTGTTTGCCAATTGACACGCCCTGCCGTAACAATTGTAACTGGCCAACAGCGTTCCAAGCGCGTCGGACACCCTATCCCGCGCACTGTAGAAAGGGCACCGGTGTTCGGCCCTGCGGTAATACTTGTACGCTTCGGGGTATTAAGTCTCATTTCGCGGGACATCTCTTAAGTTAACAAACCCCCAAACCGCTCGCTGGGCGCTGTGCTGGGCCTCCGAAAGGTTTCACCTGGTTAAGTGGCCCGCGCTGAGGGGCGGGGAGTGGTCAAGGACATAGGAACCGTATCGTTCGCACGTCTACTAAATAAGCACATACACACATACATTAGGTACACACTACACTAAGTGTATAAGAATGTCGGATGAGGGGACCCACCCTCCCGCCGACCTAGGGAACCACCCGACAAGCGGCGGACAACGACGTTCGAAAGGACACTGAGTGAGCGAGACCTATTCAATCCCGAGAAATCGGTGATCTTACCTCCCGACAGCAAGACCGGGATACCACGGCCGCTGCCGCGCGCATCGCCCCCGACCCCGCGTCTACTGACCGGCGATCTGAGTATCGTCAGGTGGAAGACACGGAGGTCCCACAAGGGCGACTAGCCGCAAGACGTCGCACGCCGCCGGAAATCGACGCTCCCGCGGAGAAAAGAACAAAACACCTGTTCGGCATGAAGACCCGCCGCGATCGCCATCCTCATCCTCCTCGTCGGAGTATTCCCCAGCCGCACACGAAGAATATACCCTTAATAGATAAAAAGTAAGTATATAATTTTATCTAAGTAGATGTTCACTGCATAATATCATGTCACATGTATAAGATATATACCTACATACTTAACTTAAAACGTAGCCCTGTTCCGTCGGGATGATAACACGAAACATAAGAATTATATTAAAATGTTAATACAGTATTTCCAAAATCCCAGCTAAGATCAGCTTAATGCATATTTGTGACAGTGCCCTTATTTTATATGAAGATGGTAAAGTGAAACTGAATTACTTCAACTGTTCTAACATCTCCCAGAATACCAGCACATAGTAAATGCTGCATATTAGCCAAGTATTCAATTGGAAACCTAGTTGTAGTTTCTTTTTGACGTCAGGCAGTTATTAGGTGCGTAGTAATGGCAAAACTCTTTTCGCTGTTTTTTTCTACTAACTTTCATTTATTTAACAAAATTTTGAGAGCACAACCCATCGTTTCAACTAGTACATTCAACTAATATTTTTTAAGCCAAGGTTGAACGTCTTTAACTTTCGCTTACATTATGCTAATGATAGCCTCGATATTGTTGAGGTTTTCAGGTTTTCAATTCAATGAATTTCCGCAAAGTAACGCCTGAGTCAATTAACTATCCTAATATTTTTTAAGCCAAGGTTGAACGTCTTTAACTTTCGCTTACATTATGCTAATGATAGCCTCGATATTGTTGAGGTTTTCAGGTTTTCAATTCAATGAATTTCCGCAAAGTAACGCCTGAGTCAATTAACTATCCTAATATTTTTAAGCCAAGGTTGAACGTCTTTAACTTTCGCTTACATTATGCTAATGATAGCCTCGATATTGTTGAGGTTTTCAGGTTTTCAATTCAATGAATTTCCGCAAAGTAACGCCTGAGTCAATTAACTATCCTAATATTTTTAAGCCAAGGTTGAACGTCTTTAACTTTCGCTTACATTATGCTAATGATAGCCTCGATATTGTTGAGGTTTTCAGGTTTTCAATTCAATGAATTTCCGCAAAGTAACGCCTGAGTCAATTAACTATCCTAATATTTTTAAGCCAAGGTTGAACGTCTTTAACTTTCGCTTACATTATGCTAATGATAGCCTCGATATTGTTGAGGTTTTCAGGTTTTCAATTCAATGAATTTCCGCAAAGTAACGCCTGAGTCAATTAACTATCCTAATATTTTTAAGCCAAGGTTGAACGTCTTTAACTTTCGCTTACATTATGCTAATGATAGCCTCGATATTGTTGAGGTTTTCAGGTTTTCAATTCAATGAATTTCCGCAAAGTAACGCCTGAGTCAATTAACTATCCTAATATTTTTAAGCCAAGGTTGAACGTCTTTAACTTTCGCTTACATTATGCTAATGATAGCCTCGATATTGTTGAGGTTTTCAGGTTTTCAATTCAATGAATTTCCGCAAAGTAACGCCTGAGTCAATTAACTATCCTAATATTTTTAAGCCAAGGTTGAACGTCTTTAACTTTCGCTTACATTATGCTAATGATAGCCTCGATATTGTTGAGGTTTTCAGGTTTTCAATTCAATGAATTTCCGCAAAGTAACGCCTGAGTCAATTAACTATCCTAATATTTTTAAGCCAAGGTTGAACGTCTTTAACTTTCGCTTACATTATGCTAATGATAGCCTCGATATTGTTGAGGTTTTCAGGTTTTCAATTCAATGAATTTCCGCAAAGTAACGCCTGAGTCAATTAACTATCCTAATATTTTTAAGCCAAGGTTGAACGTCTTTTAACTTTCGCTTACATTATGCTAATGATAGCCTCGATATTGTTGAGGTTTTCAGGTTTTCAATTCAATGAATTTCCGCAAAGTAACGCCTGAGTCAATTAACTATCCTAATATTTTTAAGCCAAGGTTGAACGTCTTTTAACTTTCGCTTACATTATGCTAATGATAGCCTCGATATTGTTGAGGTTTTCAGGTTTTCAATTCAATGAATTTCCGCAAAGTAACGCCTGAGTCAATTAACTATCCTAATATTTTTAAGCCAAGGTTGAACGTCTTTTAACTTTCGCTTACATTATGCTAATGATAGCCTCGATATTGTTGAGGTTTTCAGGTTTTCAATTCAATGAATTTCCGCAAAGTAACGCCTGAGTCAATTAACTATCCTAATATTTTTAAGCCAAGGTTGAACGTCTTTTAACTTTCGCTTACATTATGCTAATGATAGCCTCGATATTGTTGAGGTTTTCAGGTTTTCAATTCAATGAATTTCCGCAAAGTAACGCCTGAGTCAATTAACTATCCTAATATTTTTAAGCCAAGGTTGAACGTCTTTTAACTTTCGCTTACATTATGCTAATGATAGCCTCGATATTGTTGAGGTTTTCAGGTTTTCAATTCAATGAATTTCCGCAAAGTAACGCCTGAGTCAATTAACTATCCTAATATTTTTAAGCCAAGGTTGAACGTCTTTTAACTTTCGCTTACATTATGCTAATGATAGCCTCGATATTGTTGAGGTTTTCAGGTTTTCAATTCAATGAATTTCCGCAAAGTAACGCCTGAGTCAATTAACTATCCTAATATTTTTAAGCCAAGGTTGAACGTCTTTTAACTTTCGCTTACATTATGCTAATGATAGCCTCGATATTGTTGAGGTTTTCAGGTTTTCAATTCAATGAATTTCCGCAAAGTAACGCCTGAGTCAATTAACTATCCTAATATTTTTAAGCCAAGGTTGAACGTCTTTAACTTTCGCTTACATTATGCTAATGATAGCCTCGATATTGTTGAGGTTTTCAGGTTTTCAATTCAATGAATTTCCGCAAAGTAACGCCTGAGTCAATTAACTATCCTAATATTTTTAAGCCAAGGTTGAACGTCTTTAACTTTCGCTTACATTATGCTAATGATAGCCTCGATATTGTTGAGGTTTTCAGGTTTTCAATTCAATGAATTTCCGCAAAGTAACGCCTGAGTCAATTAACTATCCTAATATTTTTAAGCCAAGGTTGAACGTCTTTAACTTTCGCTTACATTATGCTAATGATAGCCTCGATATTGTTGAGGTTTTCAGGTTTTCAATTCAATGAATTTCCGCAAAGTAACGCCTGAGTCAATTAACTATCCTAATATTTTTAAGCCAAGGTTGAACGTCTTTTAACTTTCGCTTACATTATGCTAATGATAGCCTCGATATTGTTGAGGTTTTCAGGTTTTCAATTCAATGAATTTCCGCAAAGTAACGCCTGAGTCAATTAACTATCCTAATATTTTTTAAGCCAAGGTTGAACGTCTTTTAACTTTCGCTTACATTATGCTAATGATAGCCTCGATATTGTTGAGGTTTTCAGGTTTTCAATTATCAAGTAGAATTTTTGGATTTTGATAGTGAATGTTACGTATGGGTACTATGTACGGGCCCGGTACTGGGCCCGATGTTATCTACGTCATGTGTATGTGCTGTTTATTTTACAGATTTATTAGACATCATAAATTAAGAGACACTATATATATAATAAAAAAATTTCATCTATTAATAATAAACACATTCCCTAACTTATGTTCTGCCTACGCCTTTGTTCGACCATTATTTCGAAATTTCGGCGGCATCTTTTAACCTCCCGCATAAATAAATATATCTTACCAACCCATATGAACCCAGGTGTCTTAACTCGAATTCCGATCACTGTCGTAACTCTAAAACTACAAATAAAAACCCATCAATCAACATCATGTTTCAGATCTCTTCAACAGGAACCGTACATATTTCAATGGTATAAAGTACCTATAATGTAGAAAAATATTGTACAAATCCGTTCAGCAGTTTTTGCGTGATTGAGAAACAAATATCCAAACTTGATAAATTCATAAAAGAACATTATACAAAAGTAAAATTTATATTACCTATTATTATCACATTTGTGATTTTTCCAGCATGTTAATAACGTTGGTCCCGATGTTATCTACTAAAAAACTAAATAATTAATAAATACGTAGATAGGAACAATATCACAGACATTGCTCTGATCCCAAAGTAAGTTTTAGCACTTGTGTTGTGGAATCGGAAACAACGAAGGTACTACAAACACCCAAACCAAAGATAATGTAGTAAAGGATGTTTTCTACATAGACCCGTACATGTATCGAACCCCACAGAGCTGGCGGCCCCATGAAAACCTGTGTGTGCACCACTCGTCCACGTCGTCCTATTTTCCTTATAGATTATAAGCAGGATATGCTACATTATTTCTTTGGTAGGTGGGCATTAAAGCTAATTCAGAATCAATGGCAGAGTTGCTGAAACTTCTTGCTAACGGTGGATACAATGTGACACGTCAGTTCATGGACCACGTTTGGATCGATCAAGAAATACATTGGGTAGAGGTACTTATGTTATTTTAAGAAGTTTTTGATGATACCCGTTAGCCAAGTTAGTAGTGACACTGTCTTCGAAACTAAGGGTTATGGAAAACGACAGCTTGAAAACTCGTGGGAATGCTACTCGGCGACGGAGGTCGTCTTGACTTGGATTATATCCAGTAATTATTAAATTTATGTAGTTAATTTCTAGTTACATACATATAAGTAGACTTTATATACTCATATTATTATTAGAATCACATTGTTTAATCTTTGAGCCTAAATAGGATTTAAATGCTCTAATCCTAATGCTATGGCAATATTAGAATGTATTTTATTTTCTCATAAGCTAAATAAGAACGAATCGATTTATAACGTCACTTTTTCGTTTTATCGAGTTCCAAATCAAATCTGTGTTAGAGGTTTTAATGATAAAAAAAAGGAATGTATAGTAGACTCATTTTGTGCCTATGAGATGCCTAGGTTAGTGTACCACACTCTTGCGAATTTCTTCCCGCCAAATTGCAGTGTAAAAAATTGGTTCGTATCGGTCTGCATGGCATAGGGAGCCAATGTTAATTATGGGCTTTAAACATTAATTTTTAGGTCTTCTTTTTAAAAGATTTACTGCGGTAGTCACTACCATGAGGTTGACGATTAAAACTTTTTTCACCCTGATCTAATAATAATAAAAAAGGACTCTGTACCTAGTTTTATTCCAGGAATAAACTTTTAAAAATTATGGAGATGTTTCTTCAGTGCCTTATTTGCTAATTTAATGACTTTGCAGGTCAATAGGTTTTTTATTATTAATTAAATGATTAATTTTGACGTGGCAAAAAGTTACTATTTCTCGCATAATTCTTGTAATTATGTGATAAGTTTTTGGAAAGTCTCAAGTTACTTACACCATTACACCGTACTGGTTACACATCTAAATCCTTCGCCCTTACGGCTATAAGGCTCTTCTTCTTCCTGCCCTTATCCCATGCTATGTGGGGTCGGCACAACATGTCTTCTTCTTCCACTCTCCTCTATTTCCCGTCATGTCAATACTCACTCCTTTCTTTCTCATGTCTTCTTTCACACAATCCATCCATCGTTTTTTTGGTCTCCCCATAGCTCTTCGTCCATCCACACTCATCTCTAACATTCTTTTACCTATATTACATTTTTCCCTCCTCATTACATGCCCGAACCATGCTAACCTACCACTCTTCATTTTCTCTGTCACTGGTGCTACTTTCAAGCTTCCCCTTATATACTCATTCTTTATGCGATCTTTTCTAGTCACTCCACACATCCACCTCAACATTCTCATCTCTTCAGCATGCACTCTTCTTTCATCCGTCACTTTCGTTGCCCAGCACTCTGATCCGTACAATACGACAGGTCTCACGATCGTTCTGTAAACTTTGTCCTTAAGTTTAAGAGGCAAGTCACAGAACATGTGTTCAGTTCAGTTTTGCTTATTTTTAATCCGACACTTTCCAGTTTTTCTTGCCATTTTCCCAGCTTGCTCTGTACCTCAAGTGCATTTTCTCCGACAAGCACAATGTCATCAGCAAATAGCATACACCAGGGTGCTTCCTCCTGTATGTTCGATGACAGAGCATCCATAATCAGAAGGAACAAATAAGGACTTAAAGCCGAACCCTGGTGTAAACCTACAGACACATTGAACTTGTCTGTGATTCCAGCCTCAGACCGGACGCAAGTATTGGCTCTTTTATACATCGCCTCAACAAGCCGCACATACTTCTCTGGCAGCCCTTTCTCCCTCATACACCACCACAGAACCTTACAAGGTACCCTATCGTATGCCTTCTCCAGGTCCACGAATACCATATGCAAGTTCTTTTGCACAAGCCTGTATTTTTCAATCAGTTGCCGAAGTGCAAATATGGCATCCGTTGTTCCCCGGCCCGGCATAAACCCGATTTGGTTCTGTGTTACCTCAGTCTCCTCTCATTTGTTTTGCTATCACTTTTTCCCATATCTTCATGCTGTGTGATATGAGCTTTATTCCCCGATAACTGTTGCAATCTTGTATATCACCCTTCTTTTTAAAAACGGGCACCAGTGAACTGTTGCACCATTCATCGGGGATCACCTCTTCTGACAACAACTTATTGAAGAACAAAGTCAGCCACTTCCGTCCTTCTGCTTTCAGATACTTCCATGCTTCTACTGGTATACCATCTGGCCCTACTGCTTTTCCATTTTTCATACTCTGTACTGCCATCCTAACTTCGTCTTCAGTCACCTCTTTAACCATGCCCATATTACTCCTAGCATCCTCTAGTACTCCATTCCACTGATTTTCCTCATTCAAAAGTTTGCTAAAATAGCTCTTCCAACGTTCTTTTATGCTCTCGTTTTCCGTCAAAATCTTCCCCATTTCGTCTTTCATACATTTCATGTGATTCACATCTCTTGCATTCCTTTCTCGCTCTCTAGATATTCTATACCGATCTTTTTGGCCTTGTAGAGTTTCCAGGAAATCGTACAGCTTATCCTGTACCTTAGCCCTTGCGATTGCAACTACTTTCTTCGCCTTCTTCTTAATAACTTGATAGGCAGACCTTTTGTTTTCTTGATCTGTCTCATTTCCCTCTTTCAAACTTTTAATTCCTTAAAAGCATTCTTCTTTTCTTTCAAAATTTTCCGCACCTCTTCATTCCACCACCATGTGTCCTTATCAACCTTCCCTTTCCCCTTCGTTTCTCCAAAAACATCCCTTGCTACGTTCCTTACACATATCGCCATCTCATAGAGATGGCGATATGTGTAAGGAACGTAGCAAGGTAGAGAATGCCACTTGGCATTAAGTCCGCCATATGTACTACACTGTACATTGAAGCTTAAATAAATAAATAAGTGACTTTCTTGAAATTGACTTTTTTTACAGATTAAAATTGTGTGTGAGGCAAGAGATCTAATGCACGCCTTACAATTAAAGAGAATTATTGAAGAAGCTTATCCAACAACAGCTGTATTTGAGACAGCACCCCTCAGTGATAAACGAACATGCCCATGTTATATAAAAAAGTAATTGATAACTCATATTTTTATAACTGACAATAAAAATAATGGTGAATTTTAAGCTTTTTATTATATCATAATATTAAACTTAAATAACAAAGTATACATAACATTGTAAAAACATTTCAGTTAAATATATTGGTTATTTTTATACCACAAAATCTGATATACTTATTGTCATATAATATGATATTTACCATCAAATAATTTATGTAAAAATTCATTTTATCAATTTATCCATAAATGTGGCCATTTTAATGTCTCTCTTACTGAGACCATTGACATCATGGGAAGATAATGTCACCTGCAAATAAAAAAATCACTACAAAACCACTTACACAAACAGTTATTTAGACACATAGTTATTCTTTATATTTTAATAGATAAGGGACTTGTTGATCTTATGATAAGTTATCACCAACACCCATGAACATGCACACCAGCAGACAAGCTGGTGTTACTACATAACTGTTACTTTAATTGTAAAATTTATTTTCAGAATAAATCAATTGTTTATGGTGGTAGACTCTTCATTGCCTTGGTGTAGTCACACTTTTTTAGTTCCAAACAGTATTATTGCAACTTTTATTATTATTACATGACAATTTTAACATAGTTACTAAAGTTGGTAGTGGTTTTGCCTTCAAAGCAATGTGTTGCAGGTTTAATCATCAATAGGGACAAACAAATTTTTTGACAAATTTTTATTCAAACAGTAATATATATTTTGGTTCTATCACTACCAATCAGTTGCCTAGACAAAAAGACGCTTACTTTGTTCTTAAAAATATTTATTATAATTATCAGAAAAAAAAATATTATTGTGTCAAAGTTTCAAAAGTTTAAAAAGAAGGAGTAAATAATGGCATTGAGGCATCCATTCTATATCATTTTCTGATTTAAGTATTTTCAAATGTCCATAGTCTGCAGTAGCCACTGACCATCACATTAACTTTTTTCTCCCTAATACCATTATCAATACAAGAATTCATAGATAGGTACCACCTTAAGAGTAATTATTAATAATTTCAATAAGCAAAGAAAAGAAAATACAAATTTTAATACCTGTACTTTGTTATAAACATTAAACCATTCAGGGTGATGATCCATTTTGTCAGCTAGCAAAGCAACTCTTGTCATAAACCCAAAGGCTTCGTTAAAATCCTCAAACTTAAATTCCTTTTCTATTGCATCACGTTTAGTTTGAACTTTCCATCCTGCCTGAATTAGTGGTTTCAGCAACCCATCACGCTCTTCAGAGTTCAGTTTATCAGCCTATTTAAAAATTCGTATCAAAATAAAAAAAAAACGTGAATAAAGACGAAATTCAACTATATACAAACCGACTAATTATTTATTACTGACCGTAAATCATTATTTGAAGAATAAACATCTAACAAAAATTAAACTAACAAAAATAGGTACGAATATATTATAAAGTAACAAATAAGGTAATTTTTACCCAGACTTACCATTTTCCTCTTATTTACCGCACCAAACGTGAGTGTGCTTGCAAAAGACCGAGTGGATGTAATGGAATGAACGTCATTGATTGGAGTCCGCGCAATACGACTCAAGGTGCAACCGGGGTGAAAGTGTATCGCTATCAATCCAGATTTAAACAAACCTCTGCTCAGAAACATGTTATTTTTTATATTCTTTGTACATTACAGCACAAAACATAATAAAATGTCAACTAACAAATTGACCTAACCTATTCTATTTTCAATAATAACTTAGGTACGATAATTAAAGGAATGGAAACATTGATGCATTAGTTATGTTTTTGTTAATGTCTAATGATAGTTGTCATGTCATTACGTAGTAATTATATTCTCTTTGATGTCATTCCTTCACCAAGTCTATAACCACAAGGTACCCACAGGCACTGACATTGACAATCACGGAACCGAAAAACTATGCTTGAAAATGTTCTAACTTTAGTAAACTCCATAAACTAGAGTAAAGCACCGTAGCCCCAAACAAAATATTACTTTAAGCACGTTGAAAATTTCTTGAGATACTAGTTCACAAGTATTTCAAATATAAATAAATATAATCACACAATTCCCAATACAGAGGTATAGTCTCGACAATCAAGTCTCTGACCCACCTCCCACCGAAGATATTTTCGGGATAACGTGACAGGTGGTGAGCCCGTCGCCGTCTTTATATCCAAGCCAACGATATAATTCGTACATTACACAACTGTTAAAAAAACATATGTAAATGGCCTCAAGACTAATATATAGAAATATTGATTGAAAAGCCTGTAGAAAATGTTCATTTCGCCAAATAGAGGTCAAAGAATTTTACGAAAATTGCATCCGCAAGGGGATTTGTGGGGAGTATGTACTTTATGCAAAGTATTCAGGAGCAACTAGTGTATATATATATTTTGTTCTCCTGCATCCACTTTAGCAGGAGAAATTAATTACATTTTCTGATATATCACTTCTTTAATTTTTGACAACTCATTGATTCAGACATAATTTAAGAACAAATTACTATAAAGCACAGCACAAAGCACTCACAATGAGACATAACAACTAGTGGTGACCCCACTATTTGTTATGTTTCATTGTGAATCCTTAGTACTCCAAAATCTTAAGATAGTTAAACATGATGTATGCATAAGAATAATTTCATTTACTCTATGATGTTGAAGTATGAGTCGTCTGAGGAAAAGACCGAAAAATACCAGACCAAAATTATGTACACCTGAGATTGGCAGCAACATTTATAATGCAAAGTGTCTGGGACTGCAATCACCTATCAGCTTGTCAAGCATGGTGATCATGATACATTCACCTTAAGAGGCCCATGTCCTACGATAAAGGTTGATATAGATAAGGAGATTGAGTAAAGGATATAAGAGGAAGGTAGAATGGACTTCCAGAAACCTAATACATTGCACTCAACAGAACATTGAAGTATTGAATTATAAGAAGATTAATAGATGCTAATAGAAGATTGTAATTATCTTCTTTCATAAAACATAATTTTTCAAGACAATAACTAAGTTACCAAGGCAACCTTTAAAACAAATTACATTTCCATAATGTCTGAAAAAATATTTATTACCATATTTTTAATAAAATATTTCCGATTCTTTTGGGAATTTTTCATTTGATAACTACAGAGCACTTAAGCTATTGGATAAAAGTGCAACATTTCAAAAATTCAAGTCAACCCATCAATTCCTTTTAGAGTTTTGCAGCCACAAACATATCCAAATCCAGAATTTTATAAACTATTAACAGTAAATAAGGAAGTTTTTCTAAACACAGCTCTTTTAGGATATACTCTGCAGTCCATCTGATGTTATTGAGAATTTAGCAGATGAGTTAGGTAAATTTGGTGCAAATATCACTTTCAGTTCTCTTACCCAGTTACATTGTAAAGATTCAGTATTCTTTGAAAATAATCTGGGATTACATAAATTAAAGTCATTGGTCATTTTTTTTAGCAACAGTCTGTATGTCACCATATTTGACCAAGCCAATCCAAGAGATGGCAAGATATTTGAAGTACCTTCAAATGCAGCAGTCACTTGGTTTATACAAATAACAGCCAAGTTAAACTTTTGTGCAAGTGTTATCAACATAATTGCAGTTTCTCTTAAGTCCTCTGCTCTTTTTACATAATTTACACTTTCACATCTAAAAGGTGCAGCAATAGAGTCAATAACTACTAATGATACTCCAGTCTGCTCCAGCAACTTTGGTAAGCGGACTCTAATACAAGACATAAGTTCATGAGGTTCAGTCAGATGTTCCACAAATATATTATTGCCCAAATTGTTATCACATCCTTCATGAGGAGAATGTCTAATTTGATTTAGTCGCTTCACTGGAAATAAATCTTCTGTGCAAATATATACACATTTCTTAGGACAAATATTTAGGGCAGTCATTATTGCAAGTTGAGTTTTTCCAGAGCCACTTTCTCCATACACTTCAGTTATAGTTCCTGTACTAAACCCACCACGTAATAAATTGTCAATATTAATACAACCAGTTGTTAATTTCACATTTTGAATTTTTAATGATTTGTCGAGAAATTGAGTTTGTGATAATAAATAATGGCAAACGATATTTTTAATATACATGACATCATCAGTTGAAAAATTAGTAACTTTTTTTATGTCCCAAACAGAAAGAACTAATATTTGCCGTGGGGTTGCAATTCCGGCTTTGTCAATCTTTTCAAATATATTGGGTTGAAGTAAACTTTTTAAAACACTCATTGTACAAAACTATAAACCGATTACGTTAAATCGTTATATTATTGACAAGGAGATACACATGTAATTAATATAACTCCCAAACATTTGTTCGTTTTTTCGTTGTCTAGAATATCTGCCCATTCTGAACATGTGACTTAAATGCTTGAAGTTTTGTTGTAGTCAACTAAAACAAAGTAGTGAAAACGTAATCATATTATCTTTGATATTCAAGTTATTGAGCTAATTATTCAAAATTTATGATTTCATAATTCCATGCTCCCATTGCAGATAAGATTGAATGCACTATAAGTTTCATTTACCGAAAACCCAAATTTACAGGATCACAGTCAATATTTCTACTTTAGAGTTCGCGCCAAAACAAAAACAAAGATCAGAAACAAATGAAACTGATGTCAATTATTTTTTTTGGAGTTTATGGCCTGGTATCTAGACCTTTAGGCCAATAAAACTGATGTCAATGAGCATTAATCAATGTTACTAGTTATAACTAGAATAACATATAATAATGAACGCAGTTTACAAAGTACCTGAATTCACGAGTTCATGTGAACGTGTTGAATTTATGAATATGGTGATAGACTATAAATTAGAGAAATTAAGCAGAATAGTTTAATTTCTTTAATCCATTCTTTAGTCCATCACCATATTCATAAGCACACATTATTAATATTTGAGTCAAATGGATTTGAATCCTTATGATTCAAATTCATTTGACATTATAATACTACAGTTTAAATTCTTTCTTTTGGCAAAATTTTCCATACGATTCTTTTCTGTTTCACAATAATTGAATCCATAATGTAAACTATCGATATTACGCAACATTAACAATCCCTAAAACATTAAAGTATATATATGTCGCAGAATTAAGATAAGGCAACAATTTTGGTTACCACGCCATCTATTAAAAGTCTTCGGAAACGTCAAGTAGTGCGCTTGAGTAGGGTCGAGTCATTTGACTTCTGACATCAACAGTCACATGTCTTCAGAATATTCTCGGGGCTTCACTTACGAAACGGACGGCAGTGTGAACGGTCATCTTCCTGTATCGAACTTACTGCGTTTCCACCCATTTAGATCAGTTTTCTGATATGGCTCAAGACGGATCTAACATCGGGTTACCTCACGTGGACTACCCTTCGCCGACATATAATATATCATTAATGAATAAAGATACGTATATTTTAATATATAAATATACATGTCACATACATAGATAATATTATATACATACATACATACATACAGATATACAAACATTTCTTTTTTTTTATAGGGAAGGGAGGCAAACGAGCAGGTGGATCACGTGATGGTAAGTGATTACCGCCGCCCATAAACACCCGCAATACCAGAGGCATAGCAGATGCGTTGCCGGCCTTTGAGAAAGGTATAGGCTCTTTTCTTGAAGGTCCCTAAGTCGTATCGGTCCGGAAAAACCGCTGATGGCAGCACATTCCAAAAAGTGCAAGTGCGTGGCAGAAATTTCCGCGAAAAACGCGCTGTGGTGGAATGTCAAGCATCAAGATGGTGTTGATGGAATTTTTGACTATGCCGTAAGGTACGATGGTGAAATTCAGTGGCTGGGATTAATAGGAACAATTCCTTGGAGCACTCCCCGTAGTATATCTTATAAAAAATACAAAGAGATGCAACGTCTCTTCGTAATGCCAGGGGATCTAGCCTATCAGATAGAACATGGTCGTCGAGGATTCGAGCCGCTCTTCGTTGGATACGGTCAAATGGAAGGAGCTGACATTGGGGTGCCTCCGCCCAGAGATGCGAACAGTACTTCATGTGCGGCCGACCTGCGCCTTATAAAGTTGCAAGCGGTAGGCCGGCATGAAGTACTGTCGTACTCTACTGAGCACACCAAGCTTTTTAGAGGCCAATTTGGCCTTCCCTTCCAAATGCACGCGAAACTGAACGCTGCTCGATATGTCGACGCCAAGGATTCCGATGCTGGCTGAGGCAACTAGGGGAGTGCTCTCAAAATGAGGTAACACGACGAAGGGTTTCTTTTTAGCGGTAAACGCGCAAACTTGTGTCTTTTTAGGGTTGAACTGGACTTAATTTAGTCGGCCCCAGTCCGAGATTTTGTCAAACAAAATCTCGATGTCAGACACAAGTTTGTTGCGGTACTCGTCGTCGTGTTCCCGAAAAATATTGACACGGCCAGTGTATAGGGCATCACCAGTGCTGTCGTCTGCATAGCAGTGAATGTTACTAATTTGTAACGAATCATTGATATGCAATAGAAACAGGGTTGGCGATAGTACACAGCCTTGTGAGACACCAGCGTTCACAGACTTGGAGCATGCGCCATCAACTACGACCTTGATGCTCCGGTCTGTGAGAAAACTAGTGACCCACTTGCAAAATTTATCGGGAAGCTTATATTATTGAAGCTTCGAGAGAAGCGCTTTGTGCCACACCCGATCAAAGGCTTTTGCTATGTCCAAGCTAACTGCCAGGGTCTCCCCCTTGCTCTCTACTGCCTCCGCCCATCGTTGAGTGAAGTACACATGAAGATCATTAGCTGAGCGACCCCGACGGAAGCCGTACTGGCGGTCATTAATCAACTGGTGCTCCTCGAAGTACCTCAAGAGCTGGCATAAATATCACATTAAACGTAGAATTAGAAGATTTGACAGAGATTGGAGTTCAAAATCGTTGACACTCAAAAATAAATTATTTTCTCGGTAAGAAATGCAGGTGGTAATCTTTCCGAAAATTGCAAAATCAGATACCATAATTGCTATGGTACTAATTGCTCGTGTCCGATTATAAGGCAAACCTATAAATAAAATGAATGGGCGTTATTATCAACAAAAACCTTTACTTTAGGGATCGTATCAGCAATGTAAATGTGATAATAATAAAAAACGTCCGAAGGTGTCTTTAAGAGTCATTTCACATATGTTCAGCAAAATTGATAACTTTGCTTATGTAAATCTTCGAAATTAAAAGCCACCCAAAATATTTTAGGACAACGTGATGGTGTTAAGCCCGTCGCTGTCTTTATGTCCAAACTAACGATATAAATCGTAAATAAGTTTTTGATCCCAAGACTCGAATTCCGATCACTCAACTACTCGGCTATCGTGATTTTTGACATACATATATATGTGACAACATATATAAAGGTACTTTCGACCCATATTCTATTGGAGCTTATTTAGGATAACATAACAGACGGTGAGTTTGTAATGTGACTGATAGACAGATATTATTACACAGTAAAGTGACTGCACAGCCTTTAGCAATGGACAATCCACACCATACCCCGGCAACATTTTCTTCCTTACAACCTTATCAAATGCCTTCTCAAGATGCACAAAAGCACAGAAAATCCTCTGATTAGGAGCCAGAAGCTTTTCCGTGATCATCCGGAGACAAAACATTTGGTCCGTGAATCCTCTTCCAGCTCTAAATCCGCATTGCGCCACCCATAGAAATCTTTCCGATCTCTCTTGCATCCTACGCGTAAACTCGACTCGCTAAGCTGGTCTAGCTGATCGCCCGATAGCACCCACAGTCAAAATGTGAATAGAGTGAGGCCTTTATATAAAGGCACAATGACTGCGGATCGCCAATCATCCGGGACATCCCCCATCCGCCAGCACAAATTGCACAGTAGATGAAAGTGGTTCCAGACGCGAGGCCCACCATACTTGACCATTTCAGCAGTAACTCTATCTAGTCCCGCAGCCTTACCACATTTCAAACTTCGAATCGCACCTTCAAATCTTTAATACTGATGACCTCATTGTCATCGAAGTCTGAGTCTGGCGCACCAGTCACGGCGTTACCTCTAGACACCTCACTAAGATCATCACACGCATACATTTTTCTATAAAACTCGACAGGACGTCATTAGTTCCTGAAAGCACTTTGTTCATTCTTAAGACTGTCGCACCACTTCAGGCCTTCCCAACCTCTTTCCAGAAGAGCTTGGAGTTTTGCCTAAAGTTGTGCGACAACTAATCGTCCGCTTCGATTTTACACCTTTCACGCACTTCTTCGCGTGTACCTTCTGCAGCTTATACCTCTCTTTTATGTTATCTCTCATATCCTTATCATTACTAGAGGACAAGTAATCTAACCACGCTTTCTTTTTAGTTCTTTACAGCTTCTTTCACTTCATCATTCCACCATGGAGTACTTCTTTTACTACTACCTCTTTTTACTGTTCCACACACTTCTTCCGCTGCACTAACCATTACATCTCTAATTACACATTCTCCCAGAACTCCTCAAGCTCAGCCCTGGACGACGATGCTACCGGCGCATAAACAGCCAAAAGGAATAACTTCGTCAGTCCCTATTTAAAGCGAACCCAGAGAAGACTTGAGTTCACTACCTTATATTCAGTCATTACCTCGACCAACCGAGAAGCACATCACTCCGTGGTAGGCGCTCTCGCTCTCCGGGCCGTCGGACCATAGAGCTAACGCCGCTGCAGGGAGCTCTTCAGTAGCACTGTCCTTCCGTTTGGTCTCCGACAAACATACGAGACCTAACTTTCTTTCGTTCATTATTTCGATCAACTCATTCGTCTTATCGCTCATGCCTCCTCTAACATTCCACGTGGCAACTCTGCACTCCGTCCTCCACCTTTCGCCCCATCGGGCTGTGCGTGACGGGTGGCGGTCCCCATCGCCGCTTTGCAAGCTGCATTCCACACCAACGGGGACGATCTGGTGTACGTCGCCTCGGAGGGACGCCCTAACCCTCGTTGGCATGGGTGCGCAGCAGTGTAGAATTGCAGCCCTGAAAAGGGCTGGCAGGGGTCGCGACGAGCACGCTTCTACAACGACCCCCATGACATTTATTATAAGCAGCAGAACCAGAGTAACCGACATAGTCGTAAGGATCAGCACGTTGAAGTGGCAATGGGCCGGCCACATAGCTTGTAGAACTGACAACCGTTGGAGAAGAAAGGTTCTCGAGTGGCAACCTCGTACAGGTAAACGCAGTTTTGGACGACCCCTCACGAGATGGAGCGACGACTTGCAAAATGTTGCGGGAAGTCGATGGATGTAGGTGTCTGAGGACCGTTCACTATAGAAAGTATTAGGGGAGGCCTATGTTCAGCAGTGGACTCTTGATAGGCTGTAAAGAGAAGAAGACGATATTTATTATTATGTTTCTTAATTTAATTTTAATTTTTTTACCACATATGCAATAGTGTAAATAATGTGTTTCTAATATTTCTGTAAAATTATCATTGAATTATTTTGTGATTGTTACAATGTTGGTAACATATATAAATAAACATTAGTATTTTAATATGTGCTTAAATTATAATTAAATTACTGCCACTAGTATCTTATGCTCAACCCAGAATAAAATCCTGAGTCCGCTCCTGATAGAATCAGTTTTATCGACTTGATATTGAGTCTAGCGACTGAAATTTACAGAAGTTGGCAACACAATGTATTTGTCAAGTGTTCAAATTTTTTGGGTTGTTCTGTCAGAACCTAATATTAATTTATTTTCATATCTATATATTAAAGACTTAATAATAAAATTAATTTCTTATCTATAAAACAAAGATAATTGTATCTTAAATATCTATCATGAGATTTTCACGAAAAAGCTCGTAATTATGAAACTTTTTTATTGGAGAGGTGTCAAAATATTACAACAGGTTACAAAAATTTTTACTATTTATTTTCACAAATCTATGTAAATTTGAGTAACGGATTTATGTTTTAAATTTATTTTCGTAGAATTACTGTAAAATAAAAGCATTAAATCCCTCGAGGCTCCGTTCAAAAACTGATATGGAATTGAAATACAGACAAGACCCTATTGTGTTAAAACTCGATACACCAGAATTTGAAAAGATATTTACTAAAGAAGTTCTGGATCTTAAAAATTTATTTGAAAAATATCAATATGAAATCAGAATTGCTGGTGGAGCTGTCAGGTATATAAACCAAAATTATTTGTTTTAAAAATTTTCTTTGCAAATCTTTTGGTATTTTTAATTCCTCTATAAGTCTGTCTATTGCTTGGGTAAGAGTAATATGTTACAGACTACAGGGACTTAGACTACAGACAGTGTTTATATACAAATATTTTTAAAGCTACTGTCTGTAGTCCAGATAAGAGGCTGTAGGCACTAAAAAGCAGTAATTTGTTTGTTTATGCATGTTATTTTTCATTACTGTCCCTTAAGTTAAAAAATTAAGAGATACCTTTCAGTGACTTATTAAATGTATTTTAATAAATTATAATTTTGAGTTTGAGTTTCAAAACATCTTCAATTATATTAGTAATCCTCCATTCTATTCTATTCTGATAGGCAACTATTGAACATCTATCCATAGCTCAATATACATACTGAAAATATATAGACAGTAAAAGTCCACACATAGAAAATGGGCCTCTTCTCTAAGGAAGGGTATGCAATTTCAAATCAAGATTGGCAATTTTTATTTTCGTGATAGTTATTCTGCTAAAATTTTATAAACAAATTTATCATCTTAATTAAAATGAATACATTATTTGGTTTGATTTTTATCTTAAATGCTCAGGATCAAAAAAATTTAACAAAGATATCTTTAGATATATATTTGACAATGACTGACATTTTTCTATGACTGATTTAATTTTTCCTTTTATAATTTCTTTAATAAATTAAAAATACATTTGATTCAGAAGCATTTATGTTACTGCTTATGAATCTAATGAATATAAATGATAAATATGCTTATTTTTTAAAGAGATTTATTAATGGGAAAACAACCAAAAGACCTAGACTTTGCTACAACTGCTACACCACAAGAGCTAAAAGAAATGTTTAATAAAGAAAACATAAGGATGATTAACATGAGTGGCGAGAAGCATGGCACTATCACACCGAGAATTAATGATAAAGAAAACTTTGAAATTACTACTTTGAGAGTAGACATGATAACAGATGGAAGGCATGCCGAGGTAGAGTTCACTAAAGATTGGAAGCTTGATGCAAATAGGAGAGATCTGACCATAAATTCTATGTTTCTAGGTCTGTTGATGTTATTGTTTCTCTATGTTATTGTATCCCTATTTGAGTCTACATGGATTAATATCCATAGCATAGAATGTAATATATAGCAAAGCTTTTAATTTAGCATTTTTTTTAATAAATTTTTAATTATGTTATTAAATAAGACAATTTCATCAAATGTATGCTGAGAGAATCTTGGGTATTCTGATCTTATTTTGCTTATTTTTTTATTGTACAGAGGTTATATGAAAATAAATCAAGTTAATTTGCATTTCTTCATTCTTTCGTAATTTTTTTGCTAATAAGGTATAATTGCACAGTAAGGAATAATTTAAATATTATTTGGTTAAATCCAGACATTAACTCAGATCAGTAGGTAATCTCAATTGAGGAGACATTGACAATAGTGCCATACATGCTAGAGCTGTATATCACATCCCTGTGTTATTTTATTCCATGGTACCTTCTTAAGTTTTCACATGTATGTTTACTTTAAACATGTTTCTTAATCACATATGTTTTCTTTCACCTCAGAGCTTCTGGTATATCATTTCCCAGACATTGTTTGAAAATAAATTATTAAATAATAATTTAATAAATAAATATAAATATCTTCACGCAATTCCCAATACAGGGGTAGACAGAGGTCGAGTCTAGACAATTAAGTCCCTTCGACCCACCTTTCACCGAAGATATTTTCGGGACAACGTGACAGGTGGTGAGCCCATCGCCGCCTTTATGTCCAAGCCAACGATATTCGTACATAAGTTTTTGAAAAACTCATTGGTACGAGCCTACCAACTGGGGATCGAACCCGGGTCTATTGACTCGAAATTCCGACCACCCAACCACTTGGCTATCGTGACTATTTAAATAATATTTATATTATAAAATATTAAAATAAAATATTTAATAAATATATATAATATTTAAATAAATAAAATATTTAAATAATAATTTATGTTATTGCAATACTTTGACTTAATTTCATTTAATGTTTTTGATTACACATGACTCCTTTTGTTAATGTTTGTTTTATTATTAATTTATAGGTTTTAACGGCTTTGTATATGACTACTTCTTTGGATATGAAGATTTAAAGAATAGAAGAATTGCATTTGTTGGGGATCCTGATGTTAGAATCAAGGAAGATTATCTAAGAATAATGCGCTATTTTAGGTTCTATGGGAAAATAGCTGAAAAGCCTGATCAACATGATGAAAAAACACTTCAGGTTATTAAAAACAATGCAGAAGGTTTACAAAATGTATCTGGGGAAAGAATATGGATGGAGCTTAAGAAGACACTCCAAGGAAACTTTGCTGGAGACTTACTGAAAACAATGTTAAATGTAGACATTGGCAAATATATTGGTATGTATATAAATAAAATATCAATAAGTACTATTCCTAAAAAAACTGTGTCATATTTAAGGTAAGTCTCGTAATCAAACATTGCACAAAAATATCAAAGCCAAATATTTCTCTACATATATTTATTACACAGTGACTTACGGATGGTTGCCTATTCATACTGCAACCAACCAGCCTTTGATGAGATGATATTATAAAATTATATAGCACAATTTGGCAAGCAAACTTAAACAGCATATGTCCAATACCATGTCCAAATTACCCTCCCTTCTACAGATTCATGAAGTAACTCTTCTGAATGTATCACCATAATGCAATATAATTTTACAATAACATGTTCATAATAATAAATTTCTGCAATGTGATGGCTCAGTCTATTTCGAATCCGTATCTATTATTCTTTGTCTAATTCTCGAAAGGCCGATATAGCGGCTATGCCACTAAGATGATGTTCTGTCACATTGTTCCAAATAAGCTCTGGCTGTTATTAATAGATTTTTCAAAAATGTATGCATGATTTATATTATGGGTTGGACATTAAGACAACGACGTTGTCTCAAAATTGTCTTCTGATGATACTGACTCGAAAGGGCCAAATTGTCCAAAACTTTGACTATTTCATATTTAACTTACTATGTTAATTTCATATTTAACTTAGATTAGAAGGGCTGATTTTCACAACTCCTCGTCCGAGCGCCTATTTTGCGTATTTAACTTAATATATAACATTTATGTATAGCGCGAAAGTTAATATTAAAAGATGTCAAGGTAGACAGAGACTACCTTTCGAAGACCATGTGAGCAAATTGCTCGAAGAGGGAAGTCAAGAGTATGAAGTCAATTATGAATGTGAAAGAAGTACAACAGGTATATAAGGATTGTGACACATGGCAATATGTTCGCACTGGATACCCCGTCAGGGACTGCATGAACATAAATAAGCTTCTGTGAAATTCCTACTGACAACTATTGATATTTATTTTGTAGGTATGCTTATATTTGTTTGTGCATTCTTTTTTTTTAATATTAATAGGTATACCAGATCCAAATATTGATGAACTTGATAGGCTTTTGAAGAGAAGTCAGCATTTGGGTCTACATCCAATGAGTTATTTGGCAGCTCTTCTTCGTGATATTGATTCTGTAACTGTACTCCATAGTCGTCTAAAATTTTCTATATATGACAGAGACATGGCACATTTTCTTGTGCAAAACAGAGAAGATAAAAATGCCACTAGACCATTACTGTAAGTAGTATCTCATGTATTATGACTGTAATAATGTTAACATTTTTTTCTACAAATACATATGATACTTTTTCAGTCCGTATGAAAAATTAGTTCTTTATACTAAAATGAAACAGAAGGATGCGGTAGAATATACTCGTGAGGTGTTAAAATATAGAGGTGATGAAACACTACTACGGTTGTTTGATCAGTGGGAAATACCTCGATTTCCTATTAATGGAGCAATTCTAAAACACAATGGAGTGCCACCAGGCAAAATTTATGGGCGCATCATTAACAAGTTGAAAGACATATGGATTGAAAATGGATACAAACAGACAGCTGATGACTTAGTTCAACTCATTCCTAGTGTAATAGAAGAGTTTGAAAGAAAAAGTTAAAATTAAATAGTAACAACTGATTTTAATTTAAATTAAATTTTTAAATCTTCACCCAATTCCCAATACCGGAGTAGACAAAGGTAGTCTAGATAATTAAGTCCCTTCGACCTACCTTCCACCGATGATATTTTTGGGACAACGCGACATGTGGTGAGCCGGTTCCGTCTTTATGTCCAAGACAATGATATAATTCATACATAAGTTTCTTAAAAACCAATTGGTATGTGGCTGCCACTTGGGGATCGTCTTTTGACTCGAAATTCCGAGCACCCAACCACTAGGCTATCATGAATAAATTTTTTAGTCATTATATATTCTGACATTAAGTAATTATATATAAACAAAGCCTGAAACAGTCAACTGCAGAATCTAAATCAAAAATCCTTTCGCGTTCGGATTTGCCATATTTGAGAAAGCTTAGCTAATGGAATAAGACATCACAGACCTAAAGACGCTGCTGCCTGTCATCGGTAGGTCGGTGGTTAATGAAATGGTTATCCCGTCATGTTCCAGTAGCCATCATCTTAATAGTTATCGACGAATTCCTATAGCCTGCAGTGAAATGGGTTGTGGTAAAACAAGTATCAATATCAATTTATTATCAATAATCTTTTTCTTTTATTCATTCTAAGCTTTCGAGTGCTCCAGAGCTATGAAAACGTTGATAGTTAAATTTGTAACAAATAAATTTCACATATATAACTTCTGATTTAAACATGCGATTTCATTAAATATGTTAAATACAGTGTTTACTGTGACAGTTATTTTGGTGGATTATAAATCACATATTCATCACAGCCATCGTCATCATCTTTGTGCTCATTGAAACATCTCATACAAAAAAGATATTTGCATCCCTTACAACGTAACTTGGCGTCTTCATTACATATTTCACAGAATGGCAACTCATCATTTGTATCAGGGGAGATCTCTTCTAAAGTAACATCGGCCTTTACCTGAAAACAAAACATAAGTAGCGATTTCATATAACTTTAAGTGTTAAACCACTTTGTCATTATTATAGCCTGCCTGTCATATGTATACTGCTAAACATGTCGTCCATATCTGCTGGAGACTGACGACTACGTAAAAAAGTTATTTTACGGCAACTGCTAAGTGTGCAGAGGTACTATAGTACCATAAATATACACGTAAAATGCAAAGGACACATCTCTACCTGCCTTATAGTAGCATTAAAAACTTTTAATTTAATCTTTTGTTAATATTGAGGCGTAAATATATGTCGCAGAATCAAGTTAAGGTAACAATTTTGGTTACAACGCCATCTATTAAAAGTCTTCTGAAACGTCAAGTAGTGTGCTTGAGTAAGGTCGATACAGGAAGTGACAGAGCGGATTTGACTACTATATGTTGTCAATGTCATTTAACTTCTGATATATAGTGTCTTCAGAATATTCTCGAGGCTTCACTTACGAAACGGACGTCAGTGTGAACGGTCATCTTCCTGTATCGAACTTACGGCGTTTCCACCCATTTAGATCAGTTTTCTGATATGGCTCAAGACGGATCTAACAACGGGTTACCTCACGTGGACTACCCTACGCCGACATATATACGCGCGGAAAAAAAGGGCAGTAGCACAATATCTAAATAATTATTTATACTATGTATTATTCCTTATTTTAACAATATATATATATATATATATATATATATATATATATATATATATATATATATATATATATATATATATATATATATATATATATATATATATATATATATATATATATATATATATATATATATTGTTAAAATAAGGAGTCGTTTAACTGGATAGCAGTGCTCACGAATTGTGGTAACGATAAGACATGTGGAGTACGTATTAAAATATTTTGTTGCCGCAGGAGCATCGTGCTATCGCAATAAGACGATTTTCGTGTCCAATCCAAAACCAATCACGAGTAAATAAAATAATAAATTTCGTGCTATCGAGACACTCAATCTTGACAGTACCAAGGTGACCACAGACCACTGGGTTACAAATACTAGCTACTTTAATATTTTTCTAATAAATAATGGTTATTTTTATATGTTTAACAATGCGCAACTCATGATAGTAGTTTCCGAGATACCACCGCATCAATTTATATATGTACAGTATTTTAGCTATATACGTTTAAAGTAATAAACTAATAATTAACGTTACCCAGGTGCAGCCGGATTGTAAATTTTAAAGCCGTAGTAAAAAAGTGTGTATTTAAAAAAAATTCAATTATTATATTTGAAAATAAAATTCGGTACGGAAAACTGCTTAATAAATTTTGGGTGCTTTAAGCAATCTAATCTTGAACACATTACTTTAATGACTTTTGGGCAGATTTCTCAGAAATATTTAAAGGATATGGATAATATTTTGTATTTTGGTAGTAATAGCATTTACATAGTTTTTTTACATTCTAAATTCATCTAAATCGGTGAAATCTCGGAAGATTTCCATTTATATATACAAAAAATCATTATGTAATTAGTATTTAATTATAATATCACTAGAAGTCTCCTACTGTCTTGCTGCATTGAAAGAAATGTTGATTGTTCACACCTAGTTTCCCACTAACTCAACCAATTTTAGTGAGCATGTTCTTAAACCAGAGATATCGAGAATTTATATTCTCTTGAATTCAATTTCAAAAAAGTCACAATAGCCAACTGGTTGGGTGGTTTGATCCCCAGTTTGATCCCCAGGTGGCAGGCTCGTACCGATGGGTTTTTCAAAAACTTATGTACAATTTATATCTTTGGCTTGGATATAATGCTGGCGACCGTGTCACATTGACCACCACCTGTCACATTGTCCCAAAATGTCTCTGGTGAAAGGTGGGATGAAAGGACTTAATTGTCTAAACCTCTGTTTACCCCTGTATTGGGAATTGCGTGAAGATATTTATTTATTTTATTTAATTCAATTTCATAAACAAATAGTTACCATCAGAAACAAAAATTATTATTTAACCACAACATAAAAACAGATGAAAATAAAGAGTATTAATATACTTATATTCTTAAAGTCACGATAGCCGAGTGGTTGGGTGGTCGGAATTTCGAGTCAATAGACCCGAGTTCGATCCCCAGTTGGTAGGCTCGTACCAATGAGTTTTTCAAAAAAAACTTATGTACGAATATCGTTGGCTTGGACATAAAGGCGGCGATGGGCTCTCCACCTGTCACGTTGTCCCGAAAATATCTTCGGTGAAAGGTGGGTCGAAGGGACTTAATTGTCTAGACTCGACCTCTGTCTACCCCTGTATTGGGAATTGCGTGAAGATATTTATTTATTTATTTATTATATTCTTAGAATTTATATAGTTATATTTTAGAATACCATGGAATAAGTGTATTGAAAGAGAACTGTAAGTATGAAATATTACATACTTGACAAGAATAGTGTGGACATGTTTGTAATTGTTTTCATTTGAATCACTAATTTATGAAAATTCTGTTTACATAGCCAAAACAAGTTACCTTTTCAATAATTTTTCTCAATGAAACATCTTCATCCTCTGAATCAAAATTAGCAGTGGAAGGTTGGCCAGTAATAGCTGTATTTGAACTTTGGCAATCCTTTAAGTTTTGTAATCTTGATTCAATAGTATTAATAGAGTCTTCAAAGCCATTCTTATATTTTGTATCTAGTTTCGTTTGTTCCATATATTGCTTCAATAGATCATCTGCTTGTTCTTGTTCAGTTCTTAAATCAGGAGTTGGTAAACTAGGCTACAATATAAACAGCAGTTCTAAATTACAATTTACAAGAATGTTAATTATTTTTATAAAAAATAAACTAGATAAATAAATAATCTAGATCCATTAGGAAAAAGTGCCTGGTTTTCACTCTAACTAGGTCACAATTATGTGACCAAGGTAAAACAACTGCATATTTGTGGTATCTTTGAAGTAACATTATTGCCTTTTCCCTGAACATAATGGTAATCATTGTTTTTCTTTACTAATGTTGTATTCGAATGACTGATGAAATTAATTTGTGAATTTAATTACCTCACCCTTATTTACTTAAAGTTCCATACTATTGAAAAAAAAGGAAAAATTGATATCTGACGGATTCATAAATTACAATTTTATGTTAATTACCTTTTTCATCAATAAGTCTATTGAAACACCTTTCAGTTGAGCCAAACGGGAATATAATTCTGCATCAGATGAACATGGTATTGGTTCTTTTAAATTTTGAAGACGTTCAACTATTTCTTTCTCAGAAATGCTTTGTTTTTCACTTTTGTATTCTTTCAATTTCTGAAGTCTTTCAAAAATTTCTTGTTCTGTTGTAACACTGTTAGGATTATTATCTTTTTTGCTTCCACTTTGTTCTTCATTTATCTTTGCAGTACGCCTGATCATAATATGTAACAATTTTTTTTAGTAGATACACATGACTATATTATAAAATTGGTTCAAAAAAGAGCACTTACTTATAAAATGCATCAGGTGGTTCAACAACAACTGGTTGATTTGAATTTTCTCTATGTGAGCACTTTGTGCAAACCTGTAAAATATATTTTGTGGAAATAAGATCTGAAAGAAATTTACGGAAATACATACATTTTCTTCATTTCTTTTTACCTTTTTTTCACAATTTAATTTCTTTACAAATATTTTGTGGTTTAAACATTTTGAACAATAACTAAAACCGCAATTGGGACAGCCTTTCTGTAAATAACATAGTATACGGTGATAAAAATGCATTAATTCCATTGCAATTTTAAAATTGCAAAAAAGCTACATACTTCTGGACGTAATATAGTAAATACTCGAGAACATGAATTACAAGCCATTTGATTACGTTTATCTTTGTGTAAGTAATATTAGATTAGTTTATGATACTATTATTAGAGAATACAGGTATGCTGGTCGCAAATCATCTCTATACTATTGTTATAGTTCACTGTCTGGGAAATGAAAAATACCAATATACTTTCAATTAATAATATTTATAATATCTCACTGTATTTCAAAATACATGAAGATGAAGAAGAATAAAATAACAAACTTATTCTTCTCTTTTGATATATGGCCTCACTTGATAATAAAAACATTAAAAAATTATAAACACTGATAACAGTTGACAGCATCACTTGTATAAAATATTTTTTTCTTGAGGTTTATGGCCTGGTATTATCTATAGGATCACACATTGTTGCCAACAAGTAATAAATTTCCAAAAGGTGTGTTCCGAACTATACTGCGAGCACTGTTCTGTGCTCTCACTTTTCTTAATGAGGAGAAATTTTAACAAAAATAAGATATGAACTGACTGTATAGTATCGTAATATCCTAGAGTAATACATGACATCGTCGTCTTTTTAGTAACTTCGTGGCGTTTTCGAGGTAAGGTGCATTCATTGCGGCGATCATGTGGTCAAGAACTTTCAGAAATTTAATAGTTTGCTGCATTGATAATAATAATTATAATTGAATATTATAGTAAGAAATGCTAAATAGTTATAACTGTATGAAGTTCTTCATAGCAATTAATTCAATTAAACGGTTACCATTGTTTTTTTTTTTAATTTGTTACAAAAATATTGTTCGGAATTATTTCATAATCAATGTTCGTAGTGATTAAAAAAAAAGGAAACTATTTAAAGTTTTGGCGCTTAGCTTGTCAATAGAAGAAAAAACCTTTAACCGTATTATATATTTATGGGTGAATATTTGCAAATGAACATATTAGACAATTTTAAAGAATGAAAAAATAGTACTTACAAAACTGTTCTTTACATATTCAAAGCAAAACTGATAGCATACACATACGAAAAAATGCGTGAGACTAAAAAATAAGCCTTTATATAAGTCACAATTTTGGTTTGAAATTATTGAGCAAACGGTAATGAGAAATAAAACAAATGGTAAAGAGAATTTTAGGAGTTAGGAGGTATTAGACCGTAATCTGCAATGAAAGCACTGGTAGCCCAGTGATTACGGCTTCAGACTTACAATTTGTAAAAAAAATTGGTAAAATGTGAACGGGAAATATGGTAAATAGTAAAATGGTAAGTAGATATTTGGAAACATTTGTGTACGATGCATTATTTATTAGACTTATGAGACTATGTAAGTTATCAGACGAGAAATAATCTTATGGCAAATATTTAGATCATTAATTAAATGAATCTGAACAAATAACTGATAAGTTATTTGTTCAGAGATATCTAGAAGACTCGAACGGTAAGGAGATTTTATTTTGACCTGTACGATTTTTTGTAGATTATTAATTTTTCGTTGGCGCCAAATAGGTCTTTAAGAAATGTGACCTGGTCAAGTCACTAGTGGGGGCTGAGGTCGTGGTGGGGAGTTGTCGTGAGGATTACATTTACCATAGGGTACAGTTCTATTCCACTGTCACTGTTTGCGAACGGTAAGAAGTACGAAGGGTAGGACAATTTTTGAATTCGTATAAATATAACTGAAACTGTTCTTTATATGATATATTTTATATCAGTATATATGTATATATATGTATATATATATATGTATATATATATGTATATATATATATATATATATATATATACATATATATATATATATATATATATATATATATATATATATATATATATATATATATATATATATATATATATATGTATATATATGTATATATATATATATATATATATATATATATATATATATATGTATATATATATATATATATATATATATATATATATATATATATATATATATATATTTATTACTTTACTGGTTTTGAGAACTATTTTTTTATAAAATGGCTTATAGCTTATAAAACACAATAAATTGATATGTGTAGCCCACTTAATTAAACAACAAAATCGGCAATATTTAGCCCACTTAATTAACTATGTATATAAAAAAGTGATCAAAATCGATTTAGGTTTAATGTGTTATTCACAGCGAGACATCAAAAATGTACATTTCCAAATATCCACCCTTATTCATTCATTGTTGACGGCCTACTAAAGTCAAGTGCAGGATATGGGCCTCTCCCATAGGGAGGATTTGCCATAATCGCCGTGCTTGGCGATCGCATAGCAGACCACATAAACCTCACACGCTGCTGACCATCTTCGGTCTGTTCATTTTGGTCTGAGATATTTAAAGATGGTTATCCCGCCATTTATCGGTTGCCATAACGATAATCATGGCTATTTTCCTTAGTCGCCTCTTACGACACCCACGGGAAAAATGGGAGTAATATTCTCACACCGTTACCAAATGGTTTAACCGTATTATTTACAACTTATGTTATTCAAGAGGAGTTAAAATATTGTATTTAACTTAAATTCCTTTTTATTTTTCCTGCTTATATTATATTTAGTCGAAATTAATTGTATACTTGAGCGGCGCTTTTAACTGGGTAGGAAGACATGATTATGATGTGTACAGGCATGTGGCCGCGGGGAACAAATTCAATGGTGCCCTAAATGCACTTACGCTTTGCGATACATAACACAGAGTTGGTACCGACTTCGTTGCATGGCATATGGCAGCGAAACCTCGCTCTGCCAGTTGAAGCATTGAAGTAAGTTGAATGCAGTGGAAATGCAACCTATTTGTAAATTGTGCGGCGTTTCCTTGGTCAACCGTAAACTAAACAAAGAGTTTCGCAATATGGTAGATTTTAAAGATATTCTTATCACTACATTTAATACGGGTGTGCTTCGATGGTTTAGGTACGTTGAGCTCATGACCAAAGACCGTACATCGAAGAAAATATATTAAGCAAAAGTTAAAAGGGGGCGCAATAGACCGAGACTAACTTTCAGAAACCATGTAACCAAAATATTCGAAGAGAGATGAAGGGCAAGCGTGTTAGCGCCGATTGGCTCTCTAGTAATTAGTCCATAGATAATACAGCTCTATTAGCGTTCCGTCCCCCGTACTGCTACGACCATATGACGAGTGGTACAACGGGCAGTGCACTCTCCACTGTACAGTGCGTTCTGAATTGTATTTTTTATATAGAAAAAGGGAGGCAAACGAGCAGGTGGCACACGTGATGGTAAGTGATTACCACCGCCCATGAACATCTGCAATACCGGAGGAAAGCGGATGCGTAGCCGTCCTTTTAGAAAGGTATATAGGCTCTTTTCTTAAAGGTCCCTAAGTCGTATCGGTCCGGAAAAACCGCTAACGGCAGCTCATTCCACAAAGTGCAAGTGCGTGGCAGAAAATTCCGCGAAAAGCGGACTATGGTGGAATGCCAAGCATCAAGGTGGTGTTGATGAGATTTTTTGACTATGCCGTAAGGTACGATGGTGAAATTCAGCGGCTGGGATTAATCTGAACAATTCCTCGGAGCACTCCCCGTAGTACATCTTATAGAAAATGCAAAAAAATGCTACATCTCTTCGCAAAGCCAGAGGATCTAGCCTATCGGATAGAGTATGGTCGTCGACAATTCGAGCCGCTCTTCTATGGATACGGACTAATGGAAGGAGCTGACACTGGGGTGCCCCGCCCAGAGATGAGAACAGTAGGTACCTGATGTGCGGCCGAACCTGCGCCTTATAAAGTTGCAAGCGGTGGGCCGGCATGAAGTACTGTCGTGCTCTACTGAGCACACCAAGCTTTTTAGAGGCCAGTTTGGCCTCGAAAAACTTTGACCGCGAAACTGAACGTTGCTCGATATGTCGACGCCAAGGATTCCGATGCTGGCTGAGGCAACTAGGGGAGTGCTCTCAAAACGAGGTGATATGACGAAGGATTTCTTTTTAGCGGTAAACGCGCAAACTTATGTCTTTTTAGGGTTGAACTGGACTAAATTTAGTCGGCCCCAGTCCGTCAGACACAAGTTTGTTCCGGTACTCGTCAACCTGTTCCCGAGAAATACTGGCACGGCCGGTATAAAGGGCATCACCAGTGCTGTCACCTGCATAGCAATGGATGTTACTAATTTGTAACAAATGATTGATATGCAGAAGAAACAGGGTTGGCGATAGCACACAGCCGTGTGGGACACCAGCATTCACAGACACACGAGCATGCACCGTCAACTACGACCTTGATGCTCCGGTCTGTGAGAAAACTAGTGACCCAATTGCAAAATTTCTCGGGAAGCCCATATGACGGAAGCTTTTGCGCCATACCCGATCAAAGGCTTTCGCTATGTCCAAACTGACTGCCACGGCCTCACCCTTGCTCTCTACTGCCTCCGCCCATCGATGAGCCAGGTACACAAGAAGATCACCAGCCGAGCGACCCTGACGGAAGCCGTACTGGCGGTCACTCATCAACTGGTGCTCCTCTAAGTACCTCAAGAGCTGGCAGTTTATAATTGACTCCATTATTTTGGAGAACAAGGAAGTGATGGCGATCGGTCTGTAGCTACCCGGATCTGAGCAGTCGCCTTTCTTTCAGCGAGTTGTCCTCCCCGTGCAGAGATGGTAGTGATGGCTGACTGAAATTCCCTTGGACAGCCTTGGCGAGGGATCAGAACGTAAGAGTTCCCGAAGGAAAACGAACTAGTTTCTCGCCAATTCTGCCAATGTGCTTGGACTTTGCCGCAGTAATTACTCTTTTGAAGGACCTGGCGGCAGAGTTATACTTCTTCTTAAAAACGCTAATTATTGAATCCCGAGACGCCGATTTTAACCAAGGCCCGGTAGCACTGCTGCTTTTGGCGAGATGCCATTCTGCAGGTGCCACCAAACCAAGGCTTTGATCTACCACCCATGGACACTACAGAGGAAGGAACGAATAGTTACATTATTTGGAGCACCACATCGGCGACGGAATTTGCAACGGCTTCGGGACTATCTAGCGAGAAGCAAATCTGCCCCCATGGGTAGGATGCAAAGATAGACCGCATCCCTTCCCAATCCGCCGACTTGTAGTGCCACACTCGGCGGTGGCCACCATATCGCGACCGCAATGGGCACATGATGGGCACTTTACTCCGAATCAGGCAGTGGTCCGATGAACCCAAAGGGGCATCAACGGAGACCACATAGCCGTCCGGATGAGAGATCAGCAAAAGATCCAGCAGGGAAGGTGTATGATCTTCGACATCCGGAACCCGCGTTGGCGAAGTCAATAACTGATCTCCCCGCATGATCAATGGTTCGAGATCGTAGCCATTCGGCGTGTTGTGTTGAGGATTGGCACCAGTTCTAACGCGTCTTTTTCGGTACTCCTACTCCCAAGGCGTCGTCCCGATGGCATGGAAGACAGCTTTGGTGCACCCGATCCCTAAGAAAGGCGATCGCTTAGATCCAGGTAACTGCAGACCGATCGAAGGCAAAGTCAAAAACAGATCTCACCGTGTGATCAGTGGTTCGAGATCGAAGCCATTCGGCGTGGTGGGCGTTAAAGTCGCCGAGTACCACGATCTCTGCGGAAGGGATCTGCTTGTAGCACGGAATCTCAGTGGTAGAGCCATGCATCAGCTTTTGTTGTTGTATGACTGGGCCGGCTCGACCGGGGAAGACCACGACCTTACAGAATACCGGTGTGAAGTAGAAGTCTAACAAACTTCTGCATTTCGTCTGGTGAGTGCAGGTAACCGGTCGCCCACACACCCCCTCCCCCAATTCTGGGACCCCCGTCACTCTGAGGGAGGCAACGCATCTGCTATGCGTCTGGTATTGCGGGTGTTCATGGACGGCGGTAATCACTTACCATCACGTGAGCCACCTGCTTGTTTGCCTCCCTTTTCTATAAAAAAATTATTTAGGTATTAGCAGTTTATTAAAGTATAACAATAATAATTTTTAACTTCGTCCTAATTTATAAAATAGGGATACTAAATTAACTTATATTTACCCACTTATTTTTAGAGAATGTTACAATTACGGTGTGGCTTAACTATGAAAGAATTGAAAACTTAACATGAACACATCTCACCCAACACGCGTGCGAACGCACGCGCACACACACACACACACACGCGCTCACTCACTTATATATATTATTGTTTAAGAGGATACCTCGAAAAATATTTGTAGTTTGACAGGCGTAGTTTAACCCCGCGCGAGCGAGAGCGGGATCTATCAATCTCGCTCTAGAATTTAATATCGACTCTAAAATTATTTTTGATACTTCCGTTTTAATTTAAAAAAACTTAAAACGTTAAAGAGAAGTATTAAAATATAGTTCCCTTTAGCTTTATAGTTTGTAAGATTTATACATAATATTTAAATTTTCTTATTTTTTTATAAGGAGCATTTTTGTCAAAATCTTTGCTATATTACTATGCAATAAATTCACTTTATCGTCAATTTCTTTGAATTAAGTTTCTGTTAGTTATTTTTTTACTATGCATTTATTAATTTCAAAAATTATCAAATTTATGTATATTATAATATTTTGTTATAAAAAGTTAGCAAAGTATGTTTTTGATGTTTTAATTTTTATGATTGATCCTTCGCACATACGAAAACATATTTAATATATCAAGCAACGCCGACGAAGCCGCGGTTATCAGCTATTACATAATATATTGTTCAATGCTGTTTATGATTGTAAACGAATAATTTTCGATAGGTATTCGTATATTAAAAACAAATTATTTTGAGTAATAACACATGTCCTCCGCATGTCTAAATTGCTTGTTTTACCTCTGAGATAAATATTTTCTTCCAAAATGTAAACAGCGTTAGTATTAACTTCCTTGACTTAAATATAATGAAATATACAATCAAATACAAATTGTGTCCCATCGACCGACCTCTATGTATATTAAGTTATTGGTAAAATAAATGTTTAAAGTGACCATATTACGAGCTATTTCTTACAAAAGTATCAAATATATGTCTTAAAAATGTTTCCTCTTTAGTTTTACCGATTTTTCAGTTAAACTTTAACTATTTACGAGAACGAATCGGCAACAAAAGAAGCATGAGACCGACGTCCACGAAGTCCGTAGACAACTAAGGCGTTTACAATATTCAGTGGTGCACGTTACTTCTTGTAGGCAAATTATGAAATGTCCATACGAGTGCCCGCTCAATAATAAATAACGGAAGCACTAAACAACATTTTTTGAAGTGTTTTACAAAAATTAATTTAGATATGATCTATTGCTATGTTTTAAAAATAATTCCATTAACTATTTCGTACAAATGTCTCGATGAAACAAATATCTAAATTAATTAGAGCCCACTTTACATTTCTATCGAGAAAATTTTGTTATCATATTTTCGCTTTTACAGGTTCTAGATCATATAGTCAAAAAGCAATATTAAAAAAAATTTGGTTTATAATCCATATACTTCATGAAATGTATGGAATTTAAGTCTCAAAATGTTCGAGGTAGCCTCTTAACTTAAAATTTGTAAAGTTGCAAAGCTTATACTGAGAGGATGGGCGTTATAAGCAATGACACTGTTTTTTTTTTTATAAATGCTTTATGTTCTAAATAAATGCATTCTTCTTTTATAATATTTTTTATAATTGCAAGTGCAAACGCGCAACTGTCCTCCACATTTCACCGCGAGATTTACTTTTCGACATTACTTTAAAATAACTCCATTAACGTATAACGTAAGATATGTCAATACCGTAACGTAGTAATTAATTAAAGTAATTGTTTGTATTTATTGTATTGCGTGCGCGACAGTATCCATGGGCAGCTCTCCCCTACACGTTTCGTTTAGCGCTAGACATACGTACTGCTGCCTTTAAGGCCGCCTTCGCGCGTCAGTCTATTCATTCAGAAAACCCGCAACATAGACTCTGCAGCACTGACCGTCACATTATAATTTTGGTCGGGTTTTTTTCGATATGGCCATCTCACCATCTGTTGGTAGCCCTTACCGTTTTCAGCTAGGCCTAAGTCGCCTCTTACGGCACCCTCGGAAAGAAAAATGATCAACGCCGACACCACAAGGTTGTATAGATAATGATGAGGAAATAGCAATAAATCAAAGTTTTCTCTTTTGCAAAGAACAGAACTGTGGGCTGATTTTTAGTCACATACATAATCTGTAAAAGTCCACCTAAATATAGGATCCTCGTTGCGCTAATTAGCCATTCTCGCCACGCCGGGATTGGCGATAGCAATATTAGATACCTCGCTTCAGGGACGTTGCTGCCCGTCACAGGTGTTTTTCATTTTGATCATGTTGATTTTGAGATTGATTAAGGAAATTATGGGATTCGAACTTTTCTCTTAGTCGCTTCTTACGACACCTACGCAATTTACACAGGAAATAACACATTCTTACGTCGTTACTACACGGAGATTTTGTGCAACGCTAAAAGGATGTTATTTATTTTTGCATGAAAATGTTTTATTTTATTATTTGTTATTGTTCGCATTTGATTTTCAAGTTGTTTTACAACCAAATTATTCTGTAGTAACTACAGTTAATTATTTAACCTTCAAAATTACTGGTTTGGATGGTTAAATCATTACATACTGCAATAACGGAAATAGTTTTTCTGTAATCTGGGATCTGTAAATCTGATGTTCCCTAAGAACAGTTTCTTAATGCCCGTAGGATGAGCAGCAGAACAGCAGGCAGAACCTCTGCAGGTTTATAACTAATGAATGTCACTAATTTGTATTAAATCATTGATATGCAGAAGAAACAGGGTGGGCGACAGCACACAGCCTTGTGGGACACCAACGTTCACAGCCTTGGAGTCCGAGCATGCACCGTCAACTACGACCTTGATGCTCCGGTCTGTGAGAAAACTAGTCACCTAATTATAAAATTTCTTGGGAAGCCCAAATGACGGAAGCTTCGAGAGAAGCGCTTTGTGTCACACCCAAAGGCTTTTGCTATGTCCAAAGTAACTGCCAGGGCCTCCCCTGCCCCTTGCTCTCTACTGCCTCCGCCCATCGATGAAAGAAAGAAAGAAAGAAAAATAATTTATTGGACCAGCATAAAGACACACAAAAGAACAAACAGTAATTAAACAAAATGTTGGAAATATACACACACACATTTTTATACAAATATCTTTATTAAAACAATATAAATTCATTGTACGTGTCTCATGACTAGACCAACAGGTCTCCAGATCAGCTTATCGTCAGGTTTCTAAGCCTGACGCTGATTTTCATCCGGAACCTATAATTGCCCCGGATGTCAAATTAAATTAAACGTGAAAAAAAGAGAGAAATCCAAAAATCTTCTAGTTAGATGAGTGAGGTACACAAGAAGATCACCAGCTGAACGACCCCGATGGAAGCCGTACTGGCGGTCACTAACCAACTGGTCCTCCTCTAAGTACCTCACGAGCTGGCTGTTTATAATGGACTTCATTATTTTGGAGAACAAGAAAGTGATGGCGATCGGTCTGCAGTTACCTGGATCTGAGCGGTCGCCTTTCTTAGGGATCGGGTGCACCAAAGCTGTCTTCCATGCCATCGGGACGACGCCTTGGGAGTAGGAGTACCGAAAAAGACGCGTTAGAACCGGTGCCAATCCTCAACACAACACGCCGAATGGCTACGATCTCGAACCATTGATCATGCGGGGAGATCTGTTTTTGACTTTGCCTTAGCATATAATCTGACACAACTGGTTACTTCGCCAACGCGGGTTCCGGATGTCGAAGATCATACACCTTCCCTGCTGGTCCTTCTGCTGATCTCTCATCCGGACGGCTATGTGGTCTCCGTTGATGCCCCTTTGGGTTCATCGGACCACTGCCTGATTCGAAGTAAAGTGCCCATCATGTGCCCATTGCGGTCGCGATATGGTGGCCACCGCCGAGTGTGGCACTACAAGTCGGCGGATTGGGAAGGGATGCGGTCTTTCTTTGCATCCTCCCCATGGGGGCAGATTTGCTTCTCGCTAGATAGTCCCGACGCCGTTGCAAATTCCGTCACCGATGTGGTGCTCAAGTAATGGAACTATTCGTTCCTTCCTCTGTGATGCTCATCGGTGGAAGATCTAAGCCTTGGTTTGGTAGCGCCTGCAGAACGGCATCTCGTCAAAAGCAGCAGTGCTACCGGTCCTGGGTTAATGCATCGGCGTCTCGAGATTCAAAAACTAGCGTTTTTAAGAAGAAGTATAACTCTGCCGCCAGGTCCTTCAAAAGATCTGCGGCTGATTGCTGCGGCAAAGTCCGAGCACATTGGCAGAATTGGCAAGAAACTGGTTCGTCTTCCTTCGGGAACTTGTGCGTTCTGGTCCCTCGCCAAGGCTGTCCAAGGGAACTTCGCTAAGGGAACAGCCAGTCATACCATCTCTGCACAGGGAGGACAACTCGCTGGCCCATGACATGAAAGCTGATCTTCTGATCTTCTCTTTTTGCGTCCAACTCGGCTCTCGATGATAGGGGGAACTCATTGCCGACTATACCGTGTAGTGAATGCTCTATGCTGGACATCCGGTTTTTTCAGAGCTCAGTGCGCAAAGCACTCCTCCTAGACATCCAAGAGTCGAGTGGACCTGATGGTATCCCCCCTTCGGAAGTCGGTCAGTTTCGTAATTACCGCTGTTGTGTGACCTATAGAGGCACCCATAGACGCGAGGGTGGTCGTCGCTGTCTATGCGTAGCCAAAGTGTGGACAGATCCCTACCTTCAAGGCTACCGAGGCGTTGAGAACATATGTTTTTTCCTACCCAGGATATATATCCTCTCAGACGTATACACAAACCCCGGTCCGTGGCACAAAATGATATATACCATAATTTGAGAGAAAGGGCCCATTTTCATAATATTTTGGAATTGTTCATACATAGCCCTCAATGTAAATTGACCTTGCTTTAGTTTCTCCAATAGTTCATCATTATCATCTAGCTTGAGTTCATTCACTTTGTCCAGTAGTCCCTCAATATCTCCCATGCCTAACAGCTTGTTGATAAAAGGTTTTGTCTTAAAGGGTTCCAAATCATCAATGTGTTCACCAGTACCGATAAATATGATAGGACTTTGTGTAGCTGCAACGCTGTTAAAATATAATTATTGAAGTAAAAATATAATGACATTAAAGTTAATACAAACATCATAATTATAATAAACTTAATACTCACGCAGATAGTGCACCACCACCCTTAGCATGCCCATCCAATTTTGTTATTATAACAGAACCAATGTCAACTTTGTCTTTGAAAGCTCTAGCTTGTGCTTCACAAGCTTGTCCTATAGTAGCATCCATAACGAAAATAATGTTGTCTGGTTTCTGTTTAGATATCAAAAATACATATTTGTTTAATACTACACTTTTATTGAAATTAAAATTAACCTCGACTCAGAAATTAAATTTAAGACGGTAAATTCAAAAAGTATATAAGATATTAATGAGGAAAATAGATTAAAAATGTGTATTGAATAGTTTGAATAAAAATAAAAGAAATATATTAAATATTTATTTTTATAAGGTGGTATGAAAATACTATATGAAAAAAGTATTAAAATATAAATGGGATATAGGAACAACTAATATTCCTGCTTACACGCAAAATATTGTTGAGTTGGGGAATTCAGCCTACTGAAGCTCAGACTTAAGAAAACTGGTTTATTTTAAAGCAGGGTAAAATCAAGTTCAATAATTATTTAAATACATTTTTAACCTAGGCCTCTCCTATAATTTATTTTGGTGAGTGTAGGGTAGAGAGTGAATTTAAGTTGTTTGGTGATAACAAAATAAAAGTAAGAACCTCTTCCGCATATTTTATTTATAAACTTAATTGCTTAACCTTAAAAATAAAGAATACGAAGGGGAATTTCATACCTTTGGGAATTGTAATTCGTATGAAGTAAGAACAATAAAGGACAAAAAAGACAGGAAAAGTTAAACCATAAATTAATGTACAAATTAATGAGTGAGGCCGTAAAACAATGAAAGAAAACATATACATGTTGTGATTATTTCCCCGTGAAAAATAATGACAATATTCAAGGTAAGATATTTCTGAATCAACGTCATGTTTCAAATCAGTAAAAATATTATTTATTTAAAGTTATTTTTGTACATAGGGCCACTACAAAGACAGTGGCATCATTTTAAACCAGGGATTTCCAAACCATCTTTTACCGATTATCCCTATTCCGATATTATATTGATTAAGCCTAAAACTACTACTGCTAAATTGCATCAGCAAAAAAGTTAAGAAATTGCAAATATCAAATTAAAAAAAATTATGCGATGTGATATTGTTTGCAAAAAATCAAAAGAAAAACAATAAAACCATTTTACTTTAAAAAAAATTAAATTAATAGTATTTTGTTACTGTTACTTACAATAGCATTTGCCACTGCCAACATCTCTTCAAACAGTGACTCCTCTTGTTTGTGACGGCCACTAGTATCTACAATAATCATTTCAAAGCCTTCTTTTTTAAACATTTCAACACCCGTTGTTGCTATTACAACAGGATCAACTTCAGTATAGCTAAAACATAAAAGTTAAACATTTAAAATTTAAATAATAAGTCACGAGAGCCGAGTGGTTGGGTGTTCAGAATTTTGAGTCAAGAGACCAGAGTTCGATTCCGAGGTGTCAGGTCGTAACAATGGGTTTTTTCAAAAACTTATGTACGAATTATATAGTTGGCTTGGACGTTGAGACGGCGACGGGCTCACCATCTGTCACGTTGTCCCAAAAATATCTTCGGTGGAAGGTGGGTGAAAGGGACTTAATTATCTAGACTAGACCTCTGTATTGGGAATTGCGTGAAGATATTATTTTATTTAAATTACAGTGCATCAGTGAAATAAAATCATTGATAATAAATAATAGGAGCGCATGAACATAAAGAAAGTTAGTACACAACACAAAAACAAGTGTACCGTTACTTCTGATACCCTGGTAGCTGAAACGTTTAATCACTGCGAATAGCGAGGTAATATACGCTTGCATTAATTTCGCTTTGCTACTGGCTAACTCGCTAACAGGCGGACACCAATTGCGTACACGCAGTGATTTGTATACGCCTATTTTTTGACGCTATTAGCTAATCTCTTAATTTGCCCCGCCTACTGATACTATTGCTTCGAAATTGATATTACCTTTGTAAAGATTAAGCAATATGAACACTTCACTATCGGACCCAAACCTCTTTGAGAATGCTGAGTTTACACCACCTAATTTTACAACTAAACGGAGCAAAAGAAGGAGAGAAGAAGGTATGGAAGTCTCCCTTGAGTCCTTTAAGGAAGAGATGAAAAATATGATTAAATCCTTGATGTCTAATGGTATATTACGTTGTATTCAAAATAGAAATCACATACAAAAAAGTACGTTCTGATCCTTAAAAATAACATTTTAAAAATTACATATCGGAGCTACCGCAACTACTGTAACAATCTTTTAAAAAAACTGAAACGCAAGTATGAACGAGAGCAATTAAGTAGAGCAAGTAATAATCCGAAATCATTATGGAAAGCGATAAACAAAGTAACACACCGAAAATCAATAAAAATACAAAACACGGAATTGCTAGGTATTACGGCATCTCCTCAGGAATCAGTTAATAAAGTAAATCACTACTTTTCTAATGTTGGGAAAATGTTATCTGAAAATATTGCTAATAGTACTATAAAAATAAAGCGTAATGTCGCAAACAGAGGCCTCATCATTTGTGTTGATAGAAGCTGACTGTAAAGAGGTTAATACATTACTGATGATCCTGAAGTCTAATAGTGCTCCTGGTTGGGATGGATTTACTTGTACAAATGTTAACTCATTTGTTTAATCTGTGTTTCAACCCCAGTATACAAAGACGGGAACACGGACGACCCCAGCAACTACAGGCCTATTTCCGTTTTGCGAGCAATTTCTAAATTATTAGAAAAATTAATGAACCATCGATTAGTTAACTTTCTTAATACATTTAATGTGTTATCTGAATCCCAGTATGGTTTTAGACAGGGTCACCCAACAGAAGATGCTGTTATTGCATTAACTTCACTCGTTGTTGACCAGGTAGATTGTGGTAAAAAATGTCTTGCAGTGTTTCTTGATCTAAAAAAGGCCTATGATACGATGTCTATTCCCATCTTAATCGGTAACCTAGAGAGAATTGGAATAAGAGGAATTCCATTGTCACTTTTTAAAGACCATCTCACAGATCATACACAAAGTGTCAAAATAGGACAACATATAAGCGATGAAGCTGGAAACAGCTTTGGCGTTCCGCAGGGAAGTGTGCTGGGCCCAACTTTGTTTTTATTGTATATTAACAACCTATGTAACATGAAACTTGAACATGGCAAAATTTTTTCCTACGCAGACGATACCGCAATTGTTTTTTACTTGTGACACATGGGAATCCGTCCGTGGCTTTGCTAAAAAAGGCCTTAGCAGAATAGCTTCCTGGTTAAATTATAATTTGTTAACTCTGACATGACAAAAACAAACTACATTTGTTTTACTAAATATAAAACTTCACAGCCTAAATTGGATTTTCAAATAAAAATTCATACAAGTAGCAATTTTTCAAATAACGACTGCTTATGTAAAGAAATAACAAAAGTTGAAACCATAAAGTATTTAGGCGTCATGCTTGAACAGAGACTGTCTTGAACTTATATGGTTATTTAAAACACTTAGACATATTGCAACGAAGGAACTCCTTAAGCAAATTTACGTATCTCTAGCCCAAGGTGCTTTAACTTACTGTATACCAGTCTGGGGTGGAGCAGCAAAAACTAAATTATTTGAACTAGAGAAAGCACAAAGATCCCTTCTGAAAGTAATGTATTTTAAATCATATAAGTTTCCCTCTGAACGCCTTTACTCTTTATGTGGTCTTTTAAGTATAAAAAAATTATATATACTTCATACAGTGCTAAAAATACATAAACATCTTAGGTATGACCCTAGCGTAATAAATAAGCGAAGAAAATGCTCTGTAGTACCGGTAGTACAAATAAGGTCTACTTATGCAAGTAGACAGTATATGAAACAGTCTGGCTACCTATATAATAAAATAAATTCACAAACTAATATTCACTCTCTCAATTACTTCAACTGTAAACAAACATTGCTTACCTGGCTAAAAGACAAAAGTTACAATGAGACAGAGTCTCTGTTGTATAAGACTTTTTGAGAGTTTTTGTGAAGTAAGTCCAACAGTTGAATGGAAAAATAGTAAAGATGTAATTATATTTTAATTATTACCTTTATAAATGGCTAGAAGCGTATAACACTAACACACACACACACGCACACGCACACACACACACGCACACGCACACTCACACGCACACTCACACGCACACGCACACGCACACGCACACGCGCACGCGCACGCGCATGTAAAATACATTAAATCAATGACTAGGACATTAGTACTGCAAAAGACTATATGACATACTTCACTAAAAATTGGCTAGAAAACAATTTTTAGTGAAGTGTGTTGTATAGACCTCTCCCTGCCCCAGCATGAGAAATTACATAAAGATAGAAAAAAATTAAATAAAACTCCCAATACGCCTCTTATCATCCTATACTGATCTACTGGGCATTTTCTGTTGACAAATCATACACAAGTTCTTTTTTAACAAGCATCTGTTCAATTTAGCTGTAACTGACAGCCCTCTGTGCTGAGCGTGCAAGGAGGCTGAGAAGACGGCGACGCACATCCTACTGGTGTGTCGGACAGTCGCGGCATACATGGCCAATCATTTTCATGTGCCGAGATCTCACCCCGATGTTACCAGTAACTAAACTTAACCAGTAAGGGTGGCTGGGATGGCTTAAGGAGTTGGGTTGGCTCAAGTAAGCTCAGATATTCCATCTAATTTAAGCTACTCTAATGGTGATTATAAAGATGCTCAGAACAGTAAGTAATTAATATATATTATTGTCCTGTGGACCTTGTAGGAGGAATCTAAGAAAAAACTAAGGGGAAAAAAATATCTTCACGCCATTCCCAACAGGGGAAGACAGAGGTCAAGATAATTATGTCCTTTTGACCCTTTGGGAGGTGTTCCACCAAAGACATTTTTAGCGACAATGTGACAGGTGGTGCTCTGTATGAGCCTGCCTACTAAGGGAAAAGCATTGAAAAGGCAATATGCTACCTACAGATGGCAGAATATCCATCTTTAAAAAATACCAGACTAGTAACAGGGAGGTGTGCTTTAATTATGGTATGCTTGTTACTGGTATAGCCAATCTGTTTGTCTAAAATGTGGCAATTATGGCAGTCTTAGGCATACTGGAGAGGCCTATGTCCTGCAGTGAGTATTACAGGTTATAAGTCCAGAAATAGGTATTTAATTTCAAAAATATTATAATAATTTGTAAAAAATATAAAAAAAATATCTAATTCCCTGAACAAAATCTTTTCTCTTAAAAAATCTTAATTTTACCAATATTTCAACTGTTGCATATTATTAATATACCAAATTAGCCAACTCTATTTAAGCAATTATAAAACTTTGTGGACATAATATTGGAATTGTGCTTACTTTTACTAGTTCTTTAAATACAGCAGATTGTATCATCCGCCGTTTGTTGAGTCCACCAGCCATCTCATCAAAGTCAATAACAGCTCGTACATTTTCCCTGAGGTTCTTAACCAAGCGAATATTTACATCAGCTTCCAGTAATGCTGCACAAATCTGTTTTAACATGGAATTTAAAACCTGAAAAAGCAGAGAAATAACAATCAACATTTTTACATTTAACCCAGATGTGTCAATATCCTTGAAAGCATTTCATAATATTCCAATATTACCTCTTCATTTATAATGGTAGCTCTACTTAAAGACTGTAGAGCTGTAGTTATTTTGCGACCTAAATCTGCTAAAACCATTTTGAACTCTTATAAACACTATAATGATGACGACTCTCGATATCACCAATTCTGTAGAAAAATTTATTTCTTTCTTATAGAGGAGATAATTTATATTTGTAAACAAAATGTTTTCAGTAACTTTCCCCTCATTTTATGCCATCTAAATAAAATATAACAGTGATATAAAACAGAATTTTATATTACAATCGCACATTCATACAGTAGGTAGATACAGAATAGTCAGAACAATTATGTCAACTCGTGTCATATTGTCGACATCGACACGTCGGAGTGTCAATGTCATCGAAATTACCTATGGTTATCAGGCGAGCAAATATAAAAAAAAAAACATATCTAATTATATTTTATGAAGTTAAGTTTCATCACATGGGCTGCGTTTATAATATTTTTAATCAACTTATCAATTAATCGGACGGTAGGCTTTTTAAAGGTAAAAGAGTTTTATATATACATATAAGACGTGGTCATCCACAGTCAATTTCGGTTTAACAGTCTCCCGTCCCCTCTCATGGCCCAATCATAGATATTAATCAAACCAATTTTCAAAATTTTTCGGACCAAATTCATTTTTACCACCGTAGTGTACCAATACTTTGGAGAATTCATAGAGGTGCGAGGATGCAGCTAGCTAAAGCTTTATCAAATGCCATTCAAAATACATACATACATACATATCATGACGCCTCTTTCCCGTAGGGGTAGGCAGAGACCACTTCTTTGATTTATTTAAATTGTTTTATTTTTAACACTGTAACTAGAAAATCATTTAATTGTCTCAGCCGTCGGAGTTCAGCAGGGCGATCCACTGGGCCCAGCTTTGTTTAGTTTGGGAATTCAACCGATTATTTCAAAGTTGAAATCCAAACTCAATGTTTGGTACCTAGATGACGGAACCCTAGGAGAAAAGCCAGATGACGTGCAAAATGACCTTCAAAAAATTATTCAAAATTTAAAAAACATTGGCCTTGAATTAAATAATACTAAATGTGAACTTTTCATTCCTGACCGTTTGTCTTCTCATAGACACAGTTTGTTTCAAAATTTTAACAATATATCTCCTGGCATTAAAGTTACTGAGGCGGATTCTCTTTACCTCCTTGGAGCGCCGTTATTTATAGAGAGTATGAAACATCTTTTGAAAGTAAAATTTGATCGATTTTTAGAACATGTTAATAAACTGTATATTCTTAATTCTCATAAAGCTCTTACTATTTTAAAATATTGCGTTCTTGTTCCTAAATTTACTTATTTACTCCGCTCGAGTCCAGCATGGAAATGTTCTGATTTTTTAAAACAAATTGACCTTAATCTCAAAATAGAGCTTTGGAAAAAATTCTCAGTTTATCTTTAGTCTCATGTCGCTGGACTCAAGCTACTTTACCTGTTAGATTTGAAGGTATCGGTATAAGAGAGATTTCAAATATTGCACTGCCGGCTTTCCTTGCCTCCGTACACAGTGTTCATGATTTGTCACATAAAATTCTTAAGAATGATTTGGACTTGACCTTTGCTACCGAGGCAAGAGAAGCATGGTTCCGTCACTGTCCCGGCAAGAATATTCCACTGGAACCTAACTCAAAAAAGGTGGGATATCCCGTTGGTTCTGAATGTGCAGAAATGCTTACTGAACAATTTTCACTCTGACAGAGACCGCGCCCGCTTTCTAGTTGTTTCGACAAAGGAATCCAGATACTGGCTACATGCTTTACCATCAAGTACATTACTGGATAACGAAAGTTAATGAATAGCTGTAGGAATACGATTGCGAGCATCGATTTGTCAACCACATCGATGTCCTTGTGACATCGACATCGACGAGTTAGGCCTCCACGGACTTTCATGCCAAAAAGTGCAGGAAGACTGTCTCGTCACGGTTCCTTGAATGAAATCATCCGAAGGGCTCCTGTTTTCCATAAATATTCCCTCGGTTTTAGAGCCTTGTGGAATATTTAGGAGGATGGTAAGAGACCCGACGGCTTGACTTTAGTCCCTTGGGAGAGAGGCAAAGCTCTTGTGTGGGACGCAACTTGCGTCGATACATTAGCGGCCTCTCATATCAAGGGTACATCGATAAGGGCCGGGGCGGCATCAGAGGCAGCTGAATCGGGTAAATGGCGGAAATATGAGTCTTTGAATGGAGACTATATATTTGTTCCATTTGCCGTAGACACAATCGGTCCGTGGGGTCCCCGCGCGATATAGTTTCTAAAGGAATTGTATCCGCGACTTATCGTTGCCGCTGGTGACAAGAGGGCTGGTTCTTTTCTCGCTCAACAGTTAAGTCTAGCCATTCAACGTGGAAATGCCGCCATCGTTCTTGATACCATGCCACGAGGAGTATGGCTCTACGATTATAATAGTTTTTTGTTAATAAGTATTGTAAATATTAACATAATTTTTTTGTAAATAAAGTATTACATATTGTTTTACTAATTGAAAGGAGATTCCAAGTCAACATGTATATTTGTTTTTATGACCACGCATAACGTTATTGAGATTAAATAAAAAAAAAATATTTTCACGCCATTTTCAATACCAGACAATCAAATCCTTTCGACCCACCTTTCACAGAAGATATTGTTCTACAAGGTTCCAGGTGTTGATCCCGTTGCCGTAACGGTTGAAAATAGACGTCGCGTCGGCTATGTGCAACCCAACGATATAAATTGTACATTAGTTTTTAAAACTCATTAGTCTACCACTCGTGTCTCTCGACTTGAAATCCCATCAACCAGACACACGGCTAAAATGAACTAAGTATATGGAAAAAATTGAATAAATATAAATAAGAAATATCTGCATAGTATCGGCTATTGTGACTTATTCGTTTTACAGACTAGTAAGATTTTTAGGATACAGAGATGTACATGAAGTTGGTAGCATTTATATTTAAACAAAAAATTTACCTAAGAATAAAATAAGTTCCGGCTTTGAATCCGGTTAGGGACCATAATATGTATAATGAACATAAGTTTGTACTCGAGTTGTGGGTGGAAATATGTATGACTTGCTCTCAATGTGCTGGCACGTTCAGCGCAAAAATCGGTTACGTCATTCACCTACGAGCAGACGAATGACGCTCGCAATAGTCCAAATCGCTGTTTCCGAAAACGCTTTTAATAGTTATAATAGTTAATTAGTATTCAAGTAATTTCCAAAAGCTTTAGTACGAATTATATCGTTGGCTTAGGCACAAAAAACGGCAACAGGATCACCACCTGTCACGTGTCTCAAAAAATTTCTTCGGAGGAAGGTGGATCGAAAATATTTAATTGTCTATCTACCCTTGTATTGGGAATCGCTCCATTTCCAAGATATTTTTTTTTAAATAATCTATGAGTTAAATAGTCCAAAACACCCATCACTTTCATAAAGCATCCGCAACATTTGATCATATTCTGAATGAGTCTTAATATCCCGTTGAGGAATATTAATAGTTGGAGCTAGGTTCCAATTGCGATGCATTAAAAGGTGTTCTTAATGTATTCGGATTTTCTAGAAAATACTTCAGAATACTACTACTCTTCTTAGGAGCATTCCAGATTTAAATCATTGTACTAGCCACTGAGAGCTCTAATATCTGTGTTCCTGCCATCAGCCTATTGTTATCCGGCCCACTTAGAAATACGAAGTAAATAACAATAGGTCAAAAAGATAGATTTCACAAATATTGATTTTTTTCAATACTGCAATACAAAAACAAAAACCTTACATGGATTATTAGAAAGGTAACATAATATTTTATAATTAGGAATTTCTTTAATTCATTCAAATGAGAATTCAATAATTTGAATTATTTCGATAACCATGTCATAATATTAAGTATAAAAGTAGAAATATTTTCTGAATTTAAGTGTTACACTAAAAAGTATCGGTAAGCACTGGATAAAGTAAGTTAAGTAAAGTAAGCTAAAATAAAGATCAAGGAAAGTAAGCACTCAGTAATCTCTCAAGTTTTTCAGTAATAAACTAAAGATAATGCAGTAGCTGTTCAAGTAAAAGCGTCACTAACAAGTTACTTAGTTGGTTTTATCTGGTAGTAATAAATTTGTAGTATGTACATGTAGCTCTGGTTTGAGTTTAGGCTCCTCTATAATAGATATTGTAGAATAGTAATATACTGTACAAATTTCCAATTCAACGCACTGTACAGAATAAATGCAATGTCGATTTTCTTGTGTGAAATATCGATTCATTTAATCGATTTTGTTTCATTTCATATTCTTTAAAATCGATCTTTTGTCTAAGAAATCTTTTCTTTGGTTAATCGATCCAGGGTCACATCCCTGGTTTCAACCTTCTCTTTCCAGAAAAAAGTTAAAATTTTTGCTTTGTAATCAGCGTTACTGTGTCTATTGTACAATTGGAACAATATTTTAATGAACATATTATAATAAAATATGGTAGGGTTTTAATTATTTATTTGTGATTTTATTTAATTTCATGATAACTAATTGTACTACTAAATTTTTATCTTAGGGTCAAAATCAGTCCGGAGGTGGAAGCGGTGGAGACAAAAAAGATGATAAAGATAAAAAAAAGAAGTATGAACCTCCGATTCCCACTAGAGTGGGCAAGAAGAAGCGTAAGGCTAAGGGTCCAGATGCTGCTTTGAAGCTGCCTCAAGTCACACCACATACAAAGTGTAGATTGAAATTATTAAAACTTGAACGAATCAAGGATTATCTCTTGATGGAAGAAGAGTTTATTCGAAATCAGGAGAGACTTAAGCCTCAAGAGGAAAAAATTGAGGAAGAGAGATCTAAGGTATGTAAAGGATTGTATTGGATGTGTGGAACATATCCACATTCATTCATCTTGACTGTCAAAAGGAACAAACTATATTATATTGCTCTATTAATATTATTTGTATTTATATACTCATTAAATTTTTTGGACACATGAAAGCATAATTATATGCATTGATTCTTAATACAAAACATGTTTTTCATATTATTCTGAAGTACAATCTGCTTACAAAGTTTCACACCTTCACCCCTTGTTGTTGTTGCACTATTTACTTAGTAATTGGCTATTACAATTAAAACAGCTTTGAACTAAAGCAATTGAGATGGTACTTTGTTGTTAATTTTATTTAGTTACATTAGGCAAACTATATTATAAATTATGCCTCTTGCAGGTTGATGATCTCCGAGGTACACCAATGTCTGTGGGAAACTTAGAAGAGATTATTGATGATAATCATGCTATTGTATCTACATCAGTTGGAAGTGAACACTATGTCAGCATTCTGTCTTTTGTGGATAAGGATCAGTTGGAGCCTGGCTGCTCTGTACTCTTAAATCACAAGGTAACACAATAATTCTTAGTTTTCTCTTTATTTAATATATTGAAATTTTTTTCTTGTTCATTTTATTTATAATGTTGAAAATTTATTCCCCATAGTTTATAGTAATATTTCAAGATCAGTTTATACATAACACCTATGTTAAAAGGTATAAGAAAATACTTTTAATGCCCTGGTTAAATGTGGGCTGAAAGGACTTAATTGTCAACACTGCTGACTTACCCTTAATTAGTGCTATGAAAACTTTTCATTGAAACAATCTAAATACATTATTACTACTATTTTTTTTTTTTGATAATTTTAGAGAAAATTTATAAAGTTAAGTATCGAGTGTTTATATAATACTTAAGTGTTCATTTATTTCTATAGGTTCATGCTGTTGTTGGTGTTTTGGGAGATGATACTGACCCAATGGTGTCAGTAATGAAACTGGAAAAAGCCCCACAGGAAACCTATGCTGATATTGGAGGCCTGGATACCCAGATTCAGGAAATAAAGGTACAGTACAGGGTATATACAAATCACCTTACGTGGATCCAATAATTAAATATATCAATTTCACTATGTTGATAGCACTAGACATTAAGTAACAGTAAATGTAAATTTTAAGACTTCCGTTGACAATAATTTCTTTGTTGAACATAATTTCTTTTTTAACTATTTCTTTAATACTATATCAATCATTAATTTAACCTTTCTGAACTTCTATTCAAAGGAATCAGTTGAGTTGCCTTTGACGCATCCTGAGTATTATGAAGAAATGGGTATCAAGCCACCTAAAGGTGTAATTTTATATGGCCCTCCTGGAACTGGAAAAACTCTCTTAGCTAAGGCTGTGGCTAACCAGACATCTGCTACTTTCCTGCGTGTTGTTGGATCTGAACTTATACAAAAATATTTGGTAACTTTGGTTTTATTAAATATTGTCTGTATTGTTAATAATATTTCACAAGATGTAATCCTTACACAATTTCTACAGGGTGATGGACCCAAACTAGTACGTGAGTTATTCAGAGTAGCTGAGGAACATGCTCCATCTATAGTTTTCATAGATGAAATTGATGCAGTGGGTACAAAACGGTAATAGTTTTATCTAAATTAATTTGTTTTGTATATTTAAATAAACTAGATTAATAGACCTAAAATAATGCATGTCTTTCATTAAAAATATATGAAGTTTTATAAATGTTTATAGTTTTAAAAGCCTGAAATATTAAATAACTTATTTCAATATGATGTTGGTATTTAGAAAATAAATTATAAATGTTTGAAATGATAAAAAGATATTGTGCATTAATTTAAAACAAGATTATGATCTATTTTCAGTTATGACTCAAATTCTGGAGGTGAGAGAGAAATTCAAAGAACTATGTTAGAATTACTGAACCAGCTGGATGGTTTCGATTCTCGGGGAGATGTCAAAGTATGATTTATGAATTTACTGGTGAAAATAGTTATTATAAAAATTGTCACTTTTTAATATTGGCAACATATTTTTTTGCAGGTAATCATGGCCACCAACAGAATTGAAACTTTAGATCCAGCATTAATTAGGCCAGGTCGTATTGACCGTAAGATTGAGTTTCCACTTCCAGATGAGAAAACTAAAAGACGTATCTTCACAATCCATACATCTAGAATGACATTAGCCGATGATGTTAATCTTTCCGAACTTATCATGTCTAAAGATGATCTGTCTGGAGCAGACATAAAGGTACATAGTTTAAACTAATGTAAATGCGTATTTATATGGTGTGGTCATTTAGCCTTTTAGAGCAGACATATCAAAATAAAAAAAGGGCTATAGTTCTCATTCAATAATAATAATATCTATAAATAGGTTTGTCTGTCTGCTTATGGAATTAACATGGCAGAATATAATATGGAAAATGTCTGTGGAACTGTGAGATGTGTGTGAATTGTGTACATAAGCTGAAGAAGAGTCACGTGAAAGCATTGGTTGAACAAGTGCATGAAATGTGTAGAATGGAAGTGGACAAAAGGTTGTCGCAGAAAAAGTGGTGCGAAAACCTGAAGAATGAAAATGCTGTCGGGAGCCAATGACGTCCTATCGGAAAAATCAGACGTCATGCAGCGATGGAGTGAGTTTTATAGAGAAATATGCGTGCATTGATCTGAGTCAAGTATTCAAGGGTGATGCCGTAACCGGTACACCTGACTCGAACTTCGATAACACTGCGGTGATCAGTATGAAACAGATTGAATGTGCGATTCTAAGTTTGAAAAGTGGTAAGGCTGCAACCTTAACAAATGCCTAAAGAAGGCATTTGTTAAGGTTGTAAGGAAGAAATTTTTTGCCAAGGTATGGTGTGGATGGCCCCTGCTAAGGCCTGTGCAACCACTTAATTGTGACAGCAAAGCGTGTGTCAGGCATGACGACAAGTCATGCCTTACTCGCATGGTAAGAGTTCAAATGGGCGTTAATAGTTCAGAATATTAAATAAAACATAGAGACTGTTCTGATGAATTATATGTTGTAATTAAGCTACAGACAGAAGTGTCATTTACACATATAAAAATATTTTTTTTTATTCCATTAATTTACATTAATTTACTTTATTACAAAACAAAGTAAAAAACAGTTACATTCAAATTACAAAAAACAATGAATATGACAGGTGTAAAACAAACAGGGTTGTGCCATGTTTGCCTGGCTATTCATATTGTATGTTGGCATCTGTTTACATGATGATGGTGACACTTTATTATCTATCTCAGGCTACTCCTTAGGGGATTATGCGTGAAGATTGCTATTCGATTTTTTAGGTTTTTTTTTCTCATTATGATGATTTTCTTTTTATTAGCTTTTGGACATTGAGTCAGTGATAGGCTCACTATCTGTTACGTAATATTAAATAAGCTTCGGTGAAAAGTGGGCCGAAAGGACTTCATTGTCTAGACCTCTGCCTATCCCAGAATGGGAAATTTATACTTTTATGACTATAGGTACAACCAATCTCTTGCCATAAAATTTTCACTCAATGAAATGTTTATTTGAATATTTACTGTAACTAGTAAGATAGTACTCCTCTGTAATGATTGACAAATCATTAGTTTTCAGTTTCAGTTAACTTGTACTTGTTTATAATTTATTTATTTATATTTCCAGGCTATATGTACGGAAGCTGGCTTAATGGCACTTAGAGAGAGACGTATGAAAGTCACTAATGAAGACTTTAAAAAGTCTAAAGAGAGTGTTCTGTACCGCAAGAAGGAAGGCACGCCGGAAGGGCTTTATCTTTAATATTTTTAATTTTACGTCATATGTAAATCCCCAAAATTACAGTTTTCGCTGTTGTAAAGGGTAATATATAGATGTTTAACAATCCGAATAAATATATTAATCCAATTTTATTGCTGTATTCTTAAAGAAATGTTTCTAGACGCCATTTCATTAAATATGCATTCTTCATTCATTAAATGCTTGAAAGTTTAAGGCAAAAGAGACTGAAATGTAGCCTAACTCCAAATTACAATGTTTTTGATCTTTAGACATTGGTTATTCTGCATTTAGGAGTAAGTTATTTGATGCAAACCATTAGGAAACTATACGAATTTCAGTGGTTTAAGTGAGTTTCTTTTGACTTTAGTCTAAAACTTTTTCAAATATTTTGTTTATGAAGAAATATAAATCTGTACTGTCACGTTTGTCAAAATAGTCACAATAGCCGAGTGTTGAGAAGTCGGAATTTCAAGCCAAGAGACCCGAGTTCGATCCCCAGGTGGCAGGCTCGTACCAATGGGTTTTTCAAAAAACTTATGTTCGAATTATATCGTTGGCTTGGACATAAAGACGGCGACGGGCACACCAACTGTCACGTTACGATAGCCGAGTGGATGGGTGATCGGAATTCGAGTCAAGAGATCCGAGTTCGATCTCCAAGGCATCAATATTTTTTTTTCCAAAAATTTATGTACGATTTATATCGTTATTGCTTTATTCATACGATATTAACACGGCGACGGGTTATAACAGGCCCCGAAAAGTTTCGGATGGAAGGTGGGTCGAATGAACTTAATTGTCTAGACCTCTGTCTACCCCTCCCTATATTGGGAATGGCGTGAAGATTATTTTTTGTTTGAAAGTCCATGAAACAAAGAAGCAACATTAAAAAGAGTAAAAATTAATCAATATTAAGACTAAGGGACCTTTATAAGGGATATCACCAAACGCTAAATTTTTCGCACCTCCGGTAAAGTTTGTACTAAAAAAATTAGCAAAAAACCTTCCCTCCTTGTCGGCGAAAGAAAAACATTTTAAAACTACACAGAAATAGTTGGCGATTTTCTTTACTGGATTTAGTTGACGAACAAGCTAACGTATGATTACTTCAGCCAGTTAGCAACAAAAAAGAATTTGAAATCAGATTCACAAATGAGTTGTCGCTCCTGAGGACTTCCACAGATAGCTTCCTGGTCGATATTTATCTCGTTTATACCTACCATACCAGAAAAAAACAGCTGCTATGATTCTGTGTGACGGCAGAAATTTCTTTACAGAGAAGCTTTGAATGTTTAATTTTCTAAGTATAATTTAGGTTGTAATGTAGTTCTTCACACCTTTATACCTCTTCCAAGCCGGATGTTCACGGAAGAGTCAGACCATTATCACCTAAATTGTAAACAAAAACAATATAACAGGAACAAAAATATAACAAATACAAAAAACACTAAACCTACATATATCAAATGTCTGAATGTTAGAAATTTGCTATCAGCAGTTTTGAAAAATTCATATATGACATTAAGGAAATAATTGGCTTATGTGAGACTGGAAGAGGAAATGATGTAATATAGTATATTGTGTTCCTCTTATACCATACTTTTCGAACGAATCAAAGAAATTAAGTTGGATACTTAAAAAAAAAACATAGTGAGTTTAAAAACTTCTTAGATCGGGTTGCGTTACGGAAAGTATGGTTAGTTAACAACTCTACCTGGTCATTTGTTCAAGTATATGCTCCTACAAATATTTACGGAAATGAAGCCATAGACCTCTTTTGTCAAACAGTTCAATTGGCCCAACAGTCTACACGAAAAACAATGTATTGTTCGGCGACTTTAACGAAAAAATTAGTCAAACTCCAGGAAATGAAGGAAAGAATCATAGGGACATACACACAGTTTTTTTAATAGAATAGGGAGGCAAACGAGCAGGTGGCTCACGTGATGGTAAGTGATTACCGCCGCCCATGAACACCTGCAATATGGGAGGAATAACAGATGCGTTGCCGGCCTTTGAAAAAGGTATAGGCACTTTTGTTGAAGGTCCCTAAGTCGTATCGGTCCGAACGGTCGGTGGCGTTGAAGGCACCGAGTACCTCAATCTCTGCTGTATCAATCAATGGGATCTGTTGTAGCACGGAATTTGCAGCCATTTGGATGTGGTCGATGAGTCAGTCAGTTTCGGTATTACCACTGTGGGACCAATAAAGGTACCCATAGACGCGAGAGTGGTCGTCGCTGTTAATGTGTAGCCAAAGGGTGGACAGGTCCGTACCTTAAAGGCTGCCGAGGCATTGAGAACGTATATCATCTCTGACGTATACACAAACCCGGCCTGAGGCACAAAAGAATGTTCCATCTTGTACCGCAGGTAGGAAAGATAAGAGGTATCTGCCGGAGAGGATATCTGCGTTTCGGTAAGATAAACCAAGGCTGGCTTTGCCGTCTCCAGATAGTAGTGGACGGCATCAAGATTAGAATGTAGTCTATATTCCTGATATTGCAGAAATCCACGGCAAGCGTGGTAAGGGCCAAAGGTTTTTTGCTACGTTTGCCTCAAACAGAGCGGAAGCGGAAAATCAAAACTAATATGATAAATTAGAAACAGAATTACAAGAATTTTTGAAGCAGTTGCTGAGTGGAAAGAAACCGCCAAATAACTATGTCAATGATGAGAAAAAAGAACTATTACAACAGAGGATAAATAAATAAATAAATATCTTCACGCAATTCCCAATACAGGGGTAGACAGAGGTCAAGTCTAGACAATTAAGTCCCTTTGACCCACCTTCCACCGAAGATATTTTCGGGACAACGTGACAGGTGGTGAGCTCGTCGCCGCCTTTATGTCCAAGCCAACGATGAAATTCGTACATAAGTTTTTGAAAAACTCATTGGTACTGCCACCTGGGCAGGTCTCTCGACTCGAAATTCCGATCACCCAACAACTCGGCTATCGTGACTTCTACAACAGAGGAGAATGAAAAAATTATGTAAGGAGAAAAGAATAACCGAAATCAAGTAAAAAAAAAAACAAGACTAAGCAAAAAATAATCCATATTCCACCGGATACCACCGCGCGATGTTCCACTAGAAATAAACTCACAAAAACGATAGATATACCGTTACTTTAGAATGTGCAGAAATGAACAATTGGCACAGAGTGCGACAAAGAACGCGGCCCTTTCTAGGTGTTTCGACAAAGGAATCTAGTTACTAGCTTCATGCTTTACCGTCAAGTATCCTTGGCACTTTACTGGATAGCAACAGTTTACGCATAGTAGTATGAATCCGATTGGGAGCATTGATTTGTCAACCACATCAATGTACTTGTGGCAGCGACGACGATCAGTTGGGCCTTTACGGGCTCAAAATGTCAGAGTGTCGGAAGGCTGTCTTGTGATTACTCCTTGAATGGAATTATAGAAAGGACTCTAGTTTCCATGAATATTGCTTCGGTTTAAGAACCTTGTGGAATATTTAGGAAGGACGGTGAGGAACCTGACAGCTTGACATTAGTCCCTTGAGAGAGAGGCAAAGCTATTGTGTAGGACGCTACTTGCGTCGATATATTAGTGGCCTCTCATATCCAGGATACTTCGATAAGGACCGGGCGGCACCAGAGGCATCTGAATCGGGTGAAAGGCGTAACTTTTAAAATAAAATGATTTTTTAAAATAAAATATTTTTTTTTATTCACACTATTATTAATTTATATTTATTGAAATTTTTAACGCCATTCTTAATTTAAATTTATTAAAATTTATTTTCTATTTTTTAGTTCGGTTTTCTATAAAAAGCGTGTATTTTGGTTTTTTACCTATTATTTATTGTAGTGTTTAGTTAATAAGTTTTGTAAATATACATATAATTTTGTTTCTGTAAATAAAGTATGAATGCTAATGAAGTGCCAATGAATTAATGAAGTGCATAAGTCGCTATCAATTTTACTTCAGAAACCCCTAAAAGTATTATTTATATTCTAACTACACAAACAACGCGGGCAAAATCTATAACTACGTTTATATTACTTCACAACAAAGAAGTATTCTCGGAAACTATATAGCGATCAGTCTCACGACGAATTTATATAGTCTTCTCAAAAATTTAGTTATAATTAATTTAGATGAAAATCAACCGCGCGTTCATGCAGGCTTTCGCAAGGGATACTCGACAATAGACCTTATACAAATTATAACACAGTAAAAAGCCAAAAACAACCAAAGAAAGAGTTTTAACGAAAGTTATGTAACATTACTATTGTATGGTTGGCTTGGTGACTAAGACGATCCAACTAAAATAAGCTCTGGGGAAGTGTGGGTCGAAAAGAATAAATTATCTAGACAATGGAAATGCATTGGGGGCGTTGCAAAATCCGCAGACCGTTAACCGCAGGGGTTCACAGGACATTCACTAGAGGTTTACGTTGTTACGTTTTTGTGGTTTTTATTATTATCTATAAAACATGGAAGTATTATTTTAGTCTGAGATGATGCCCTAGTGTAAACATATAGTGGGACGTGTTCAAATGCTTGCGGTACAACGTTACTAAAATTCTTTTAAATCCAATTCAATTAAACTCTGTTAAATTCCCGGACGGATCCAACGAGTAGACATATAATTACTTCGTTATAAGAAAGAAAGAAACATTTATTTGGCACTTAAAATTAAGTATAGACAAAATTTATGATTTATTGTATTTACGAATACTACACATTTAAAATAAAACGATTTTCGGATTTTATCGCGTTTTTAAATAGTTTTTACAAAATATTTTTATTTCCCGACGTTTCGGATGCTTTACAGCAACCGTGATCACGGGGGGACAGCGGGATGTTCAAGACCTCAGTCCCCCCGTGACCACGGTTGCTGTAAAGCATCCGAAACGTCGGGAAATAAAAATAGTTTGTAAAAACTAATTAAAAACGCGATAAAATCCGAAAATCGTTTTATTTTAAATAGACTAAAATTTATAAAATAGTCATCATTTTGCAGAAGTTCAATGTGTCAAAAAGCCAAGCCACTCAGGTGTAGGTGATGAAACCTGCTGTGACAGATACATGCCTGCCCTAAAAACGGCACGTTATAATGCATAAAAATACATACTATACACATAATATAAATATATAAAAATATACATACACACTCACATACATATACACATACATACATAGTCATACACATAAATTTATACAAATATGAGTTTTGGTAGCAGATACTTAAAAAGGTATTTATTATAATTAAAGGTATAAATAAAAAGAGAGATAGATACCCCATCCTAAATACATGTCCACTATGGCGAATCAGTGAAGGAAATGAATATTACTTAAAATGTATTTCTTTAATTTTAACTTTTGGCGGAAAATATTTGCCGATTGCAGATTTCGAAAAGGGGGTGGTAAATTGTTCCAGTACTTATTTGCCGCATATCGAAAACTTCTACTGCGGAATGATGAGTGGGTACCAACAACAAGTAGCTTGAGGCCCTAGTTATATATTTAGAGCGGTTTCCCGAGCCCATTTCAATTTTGCATAAAGATAAATTGGCTTTTTTTTTTATAAATTGGACTTGATTATTCCAAATAAAGTTGAAGTGTAATCCATAACAATAATGAGTCCATAATAATGATAAGTCCATCGGGAATCCATTTTTAACATCTTAGCTCCGTTAATCAACGGAATTACATGTGGACGGGCGGTATTTTAAAACAATAGCAAGCACAGGCGTTTTGAACTGCTGCATGAGATTTAGAGGAGATAATAGTGTTTTCAAACGGTAAATGCTTTTACCGTTGCCTTTGTTATGTATGTTTTTACGGTAAAATTATTTAAATCCTCATTTAGTTCATCTGAGGCTATGATACGTTCCGATGGTTTGAAAGACATATACCATTGTATACATACATACATACATACTTATCGGCCTGTTAAAGTCCACTGCACGACATAGGCCTCACCCATAGGGAGGATTTGCCATAATCGCCACGCTTGACAAGCGGATTGGCTATAATTGTATATCGTCAGTATAAATGTGATAATTACAATTGAGTATATTTTTAAAGTTATAATATAAATAATAATGGATCTAGAATGATGAAAAAAAATTATAGACTGGACGATGTAGAAAACTACTTTTTCAACATTGTCTCGGGTCTCGTGGCACCATTGTTGTCTTTGATTCCATAAAACAAAAACGGCAAATATTAGTCAAAATAAATTTAATTTTCTTACAATAATTAAATTCTTATAATGCCAGATTTATCATAGATCAATGTCCAAGCTTATGCTGATAAGAAATGAACAGCGCTTTAAATAAAATAATATATATTGTTTTGATTTCTTACGCCTTGTTAAAGTGTCACGATAGCGGTGTGGTTGGGTGGGCGGAATTTTTTGTCAAGATGCCCGAGTTCGATCCCAAGGTGGCAGACTCGTACCAATGGGTTTTTCAAAAACTTATTTACGAATTATATCGTTGGCTTAGACATAAAGACGGAATCGGGCTTACTAACTGTCACGTTGTCCTGAAAATATCTTCGGTGGAAGGTGGGTCGAAGGGACTTAATTGTCTAAACTAGACCTCTGTCTACCCCTGTATCGGGAATTGCGTGAAGATATATTTTTTATTACTTTATAATTTTATTTCTTCGTAAGTAAACGTAATAGATTGCTTAGTAATATAAAATAATAGCATAGAATTTAATTTTTTTTCCATACAGAGTAATTTCGGAAACAGTGATGACAATTTAATAGAGCAATGTATGTGTTGATGTCCTATATATATGTCTATAATTTGTGTATTTAGTTATGTATGTTATATACGTATTATATATTCTTCATACACCTGGTCTATTTTTAGTATCTCTACTGCAAAACATATGTATTAACCATGACTGCAAACATAGCGCACAAAGATAAAGCACTCTAATGAAAAGTAGTGATGTATTTACTACTAGCAGCACACGCGGCTTTGCCCGTAATAATTAATTTCTTAAAACATATTTGATTCTTTTAAGTAATTACCGTATATACTTTTATATGCATTTAATAAAATGACATTAATTTGAAATCACAGCCAGATATTTCAATTTTATTATTTGTATAGATGTAAAGATAATGCATAGAGTATAATAAAAAGAAGACATAACCATTGGCAGTGGTTATATACTCTTTGAACAACTTAGTGATTGTGTTTTATATTGCAATAGTATTATTTATATGACTGATAAAAAAGATTTAATACAATGTCCGAAATAAATAACAAATATTAAATGAGTGATACCGATAGTGACTCCGAGGCCTCAGCAACTGAGCAAACTGCACTCATGGACGGGCATATAGCAGAAGCCCGCCCCGACAGGGAAATAACAAGAAAAAGAAAAACCAAATCCGAAAGCCAACGTAATTATGGTGTAGGTGGTGGTCTTTTATTTTAAAACTATTCAAAAATAATTTTTATTTTGGCAGCTAAGTGCTTGATTTTAAAATGCTAATGTATATCATTCAGTAGAAATGAACAATTCAGCAAATTTCTATAAGTTATTACACAACACAAAATGCTAATGTATATCATTCAGTAGAAATGAACAATTCAGCAAATTTCTATAAGTTATTATACAACATATGTTAGCTTACTGCCTACATTAATTTCGTATATCATCACGATTATAGAGTGTAGAGCCAAGAGAAGGAGGTGGATCAGGAGAAAACAGAGACGCTGCTCCAAGTGTCAGCAATCCAGGAGTGCAAGTTGAGTCTCAGATTGAGGAGCTCGAACTAAAGTATGGCGCTCGTCATGTAATCAAACTCTTTGTGCCTGTTACACTTTGTATGCTGGTTGTTGTTGCTACAATATCTTCCATAAACTTCTACTCCATTAAAGATGTGTACCTGTAAGTGTAATTTAGTTTTATCATTAGTTCAAAATTTTGTTACAGATCTTTTGAAAAGACCCATTACATTAAAATTAATGTTTATTACTGATTTCATGTATATGAGTTTTGTCCTACATCAAATAAAAAATAACAAATTTGTTTTTGCAAGTGTGAGTTAAACCTCAAATTTGCATATAAATTTATTTATTTATTTATTGTATTTACATGGTCACATGTAAATACAAAATATTTACAGAATAAAGTTATGAAAGAAATCTCATGTGAGCTCTTTTGAAAAACAGGAAGGGAGGTGATATAATAAACAAAAAAACTTTTCTTTTCAGCGCTTACACCCCATTTCATGAAGAGAGTCCATCTGCAGTTACAAAAGTATGGAATGCTCTGGCTAATTCTATGATCCTGCTTTGTGTTATAGCGCTTATGACTGTACTTTTGATTGTGTTATATAAAAAAAGATGCTACAAGATTATCCATGGCTGGCTCATTCTCTCATCTCTGATGTTACTGTTTTTATTCTCTTATTTGTATATAGAGTAAGTATATATTTTTTTGTTAAGTGACCTTAGTTTAATCAAGCTAATTTTCACAAGCGAAACATCCCTTAGTTGTAGAGTTACAAAAACCAGTCTGTCTACACTAATTGTGCTGATTCTTTGTACCTGGATAGATATCTCAACATATCTAGTGACTTGAAATTCCACTTACTACTGGATCATATGGTATGATCATTGTATCATCATCATTCCCCTGATTGGTTATGACTTTTTTGTTATGGTGGGGCTTGGTAACATGGCTTTGACACTAATGCTAAACCAAGAGGAAACTACATTTCCAGTATATTTAACAATAGCTGGCCTGAGAAGGCCACTCCTAAAGGGTTGGCCAGCCCACTTTGGATGTGTGCATATTGTTGGATTGTGGGGGCGGGATTGGGGGTGGCATGGCATACATGAAGCATACTTACTTGATGCAAGGCCAAGATCACATGTCATTAACCCTACATTTAAAATAAAATTAACCGTGTAGTTTTAGATTAATTTTTTTTTCATCTTCTTCTTTATCTTATACTGGCTCAATTCAACATTGAAATCCTCGATTACTGAAATATCTAAAGGCCTTGGACTGATGACAGGATAACTTTAAAATAAATAACAAAATCCCTGAAACTATTGTTTAAGAAACATTTACATTATTAAACTTTATTTTCTTTGACTAATCGACCAAGGGTTATTAAGTAGAAAGATGTGTTAAAATAGAATAGCTGGTTCCTAAACTGATTAATTTTAGTGAAATTTCAACTTATATTTAGTTTTTAATCATCAACCAAATGATGGAGTCATAAACATAATGAGATGTGAAAAACAGATAATTACATTGCGAAAATAATTTAATTGGAAGTAAATTTCATTTGTATTTCGTAATTACATACCAGTTTCAGACATTAAACATGTCTCAATCTATAAAACAAAAGGAAAAGGGGCATTTTTAAATGAAATAAAATGAGGTACATCCACTGTATGATTTTTAAAATGAATTATGTGTATTGCAGAGAAGCACTACGAGCTTATAATATACCAATGGATTACATCACTTTGGCTTTTGTGATGTGGAACTTTGGAGTAATGGGCATGATAGTGATTCACTGGAAGTGCCTCTGTGCCCCAGTGCCTCTGTGCCCCAGTGCCTCTGTGCCCCAGTGCCTCTGTGCCCCAGTGCCTCTGTGCCCCAGTGCCTCTGTGCCCCAGTGCCTCTGTGCCCCAGTGCCTCTGTGCCCCAGTGCCTCTGTGCCCCAGTGCCTCTGTGCCCCAGTGCCTCTGTGCCCCAGTGCCTCTGTGCCCCAGTGCCTCTGTGCCCCAGTGCCTCTGTGCCCCAGTGCCTCTGTGCCCCAGTGCCTCTGTGCCCCAGTGCCTCTGTGCCCCAGTGCCTCTGTGCCCCAGTGCCTCTGTGCCCCAGTGCCTCTGTGCCCCAGTGCCTCTGTGCCCCAGTGCCTCTGTGCCCCAGTGCCTCTGTGCCCCAGTGCCTCTGTGCCCCAGTGCCTCTGTGCCCCAGTGCCTCTGTGCCCCAGTGCCTCTGTGCCCCAGTGCCTCTGTGCCCCAGTGCCTCTGTGCCCCAGTGCCTCTGTGCCCCAGTGCCTCTGTGCCCCAGTGCCTCTGTGCCCCAGTGCCTCTGTGCCCCAGTGCCTCTGTGCCCCAGTGCCTCTGTGCCCCAGTGCCTCTGTGCCCCAGTGCCTCTGTGCCCCAGTGCCTCTGTGCCCCAGTGCCTCTGTGCCCCAGTGCCTCTGTGCCCCAGTGCCTCTGTGCCCCAGTGCCTCTGTGCCCCAGTGCCTCTGTGCCCCAGTGCCTCTGTGCCCCAGTGCCTCTGTGCCCCAGTGCCTCTGTGCCCCAGTGCCTCTGTGCCCCAGTGCCTCTGTGCCCCAGTGCCTCTGTGCCCCAGTGCCTCTGTGCCCCAGTGCCTCTGTGCCCCAGTGCCTCTGTGCCCCAGTGCCTCTGTGCCCCAGTGCCTCTGTGCCCCAGTGCCTCTGTGCCCCAGTGCCTCTGTGCCCCAGTGCCTCTGTGCCCCAGTGCCTCTGTGCCCCAGTGCCTCTGTGCCCCAGTGCCTCTGTGCCCCAGTGCCTCTGTGCCCCAGTGCCTCTGTGCCCCAGTGCCTCTGTGCCCCAGTGCCTCTGTGCCCCAGTGCCTCTGTGCCCCAGTGCCTCTGTGCCCCAGTGCCTCTGTGCCCCAGTGCCTCTGTGCCCCAGTGCCTCTGTGCCCCAGTGCCTCTGTGCCCCAGTGCCTCTGTGCCCCAGTGCCTCTGTGCCCCAGTGCCTCTGTGCCCCAGTGCCTCTGTGCCCCAGTGCCTCTGTGCCCCAGTGCCTCTGTGCCCCAGTGCCTCTGTGCCCCAGTGCCTCTGTGCCCCAGTGCCTCTGTGCCCCAGTGCCTCTGTGCCCCAGTGCCTCTGTGCCCCAGTGCCTCTGTGCCCCAGTGCCTCTGTGCCCCAGTGCCTCTGTGCCCCAGTGCCTCTGTGCCCCAGTGCCTCTGTGCCCCAGTGCCTCTGTGCCCCAGTGCCTCTGTGCCCCAGTGCCTCTGTGCCCCAGTGCCTCTGTGCCCCAGTGCCTCTGTGCCCCAGTGCCTCTGTGCCCCAGTGCCTCTGTGCCCCAGTGCCTCTGTGCCCCAGTGCCTCTGTGCCCCAGTGCCTCTGTGCCCCAGTGCCTCTGTGCCCCAGTGCCTCTGTGCCCCAGTGCCTCTGTGCCCCAGTGCCTCTGTGCCCCAGTGCCTCTGTGCCCCAGTGCCTCTGTGCCCCAGTGCCTCTGTGCCCCAGTGCCTCTGTGCCCCAGTGCCTCTGTGCCCCAGTGCCTCTGTGCCCCAGTGCCTCTGTGCCCCAGTGCCTCTGTGCCCCAGTGCCTCTGTGCCCCAGTGCCTCTGTGCCCCAGTGCCTCTGTGCCCCAGTGCCTCTGTGCCCCAGTGCCTCTGTGCCCCAGTGCCTCTGTGCCCCAGTGCCTCTGTGCCCCAGTGCCTCTGTGCCCCAGTGCCTCTGTGCCCCAGTGCCTCTGTGCCCCAGTGCCTCTGTGCCCCAGTGCCTCTGTGCCCCAGTGCCTCTGTGCCCCAGTGCCTCTGTGCCCCAGTGCCTCTGTGCCCCAGTGCCTCTGTGCCCCAGTGCCTCTGTGCCCCAGTGCCTCTGTGCCCCAGTGCCTCTGTGCCCCAGTGCCTCTGTGCCCCAGTGCCTCTGTGCCCCAGTGCCTCTGTGCCCCAGTGCCTCTGTGCCCCAGTGCCTCTGTGCCCCAGTGCCTCTGTGCCCCAGTGCCTCTGTGCCCCAGTGCCTCTGTGCCCCAGTGCCTCTGTGCCCCAGTGCCTCTGTGCCCCAGTGCCTCTGTGCCCCAGTGCCTCTGTGCCCCAGTGCCTCTGTGCCCCAGTGCCTCTGTGCCCCAGTGCCTCTGTGCCCCAGTGCCTCTGTGCCCCAGTGCCTCTGTGCCCCAGTGCCTCTGTGCCCCAGTGCCTCTGTGCCCCAGTGCCTCTGTGCCCCAGTGCCTCTGTGCCCCAGTGCCTCTGTGCCCCAGTGCCTCTGTGCCCCAGTGCCTCTGTGCCCCAGTGCCTCTGTGCCCCAGTGCCTCTGTGCCCCAGTGCCTCTGTGCCCCAGTGCCTCTGTGCCCCAGTGCCTCTGTGCCCCAGTGCCTCTGTGCCCCAGTGCCTCTGTGCCCCAGTGCCTCTGTGCCCCAGTGCCTCTGTGCCCCAGTGCCTCTGTGCCCCAGTGCCTCTGTGCCCCAGTGCCTCTGTGCCCCAGTGCCTCTGTGCCCCAGTGCCTCTGTGCCCCAGTGCCTCTGTGCCCCAGTGCCTCTGTGCCCCAGTGCCTCTGTGCCCCAGTGCCTCTGTGCCCCAGTGCCTCTGTGCCCCAGTGCCTCTGTGCCCCAGTGCCTCTGTGCCCCAGTGCCTCTGTGCCCCAGTGCCTCTGTGCCCCAGTGCCTCTGTGCCCCAGTGCCTCTGTGCCCCAGTGCCTCTGTGCCCCAGTGCCTCTGTGCCCCAGTGCCTCTGTGCCCCAGTGCCTCTGTGCCCCAGTGCCTCTGTGCCCCAGTGCCTCTGTGCCCCAGTGCCTCTGTGCCCCAGTGCCTCTGTGCCCCAGTGCCTCTGTGCCCCAGTGCCTCTGTGCCCCAGTGCCTCTGTGCCCCAGTGCCTCTGTGCCCCAGTGCCTCTGTGCCCCAGTGCCTCTGTGCCCCTGTGCCTCTGTGCCCCAGTGCCTCTGTGCCCCAGTGCCTCTGTGCCCCAGTGCCTCTGTGCCCCAGTGCCTCTGTGCCCCAGTGCCTCTGTGCCCCAGTGCCTCTGTGCCCCAGTGCCTCTGTACCCCAGTGCCTCTGTACCCCAGTGCCTCTGTACCCCAGTGCCTCTGTACCCCAGTGCCTCTGTACCCCAGTGCCTCTGTACCCCAGTGCCTCTGTACCCCAGTGCCTCTGTACCCCAGTGCCTCTGTGCCCCAGTGCCTCTGTGCCCCAGATCCTCTGTGCCTCTGTGCCCAAGTGCCTCTGTGCCCCAGTGCCTCTGTGCCCCAGTGCCTCTGTACCCCAGTGCCTCTGTACCCCAGTGCCTCTGTACCCCAGTGCCTCTGTGCCCAAGTGCCTCTGTGCCCAAGTGCCTCTGTGCCCCAGTGCCTCAGCCCCAGTGCCTCTGTACCCCAGTGCCTCTGTGTCCCAGTGCCTCTGTGTCCCAGTGCCTGTGCCCCAGTGCTCTGTGCCCCAGTGCTCTGTGCCCCAGATCCTCTGTGCCTCTGTGTCCCAGTGCCTCTGTACCCCAGTGCCTCTGTGCCCCAGATCCTCTGTGCCTCTGTGTCCCTGTGCCTCTGTACCCCAGTGCCTCTGTGCCCCAGTGCCTCAGCCCCAGTGCCTCTGTGCCCAAGTGCCTCTGTGCCCCAGTGCCTCTGTGTCCCAGTGCCTCTGTACCCCAGTGCCTCTGCGCCCCAGTGCCTCAGCCCCAGTGCCTCAGCCCCAGTGCCTGTGCCCCAGTGCCTGTGCCCCAGTGCTCTGTGCCCCAGATCCTCTGTGCCTCTGTGCCCCAGATCCTCTGTGCCTCTGTGCCCAAGTGCCTCTGTGCCCAAGTGCCTCTGTGCCCCAGTGCCCCAGCCCCAGTGCCTCTGTACCCCAGTGCCTCTGCGCCCCAGTGCCTCTGTGTCCCAGTGCCTGTGCCCCAGTGCCTCTGCGCCCCAGTGCCTCTGCGCCCCAGTGCCTCTGCGCCCCAGTGCCTCAGCCCCAGTGCCTCTGTGCCCCAGTGCCTGTGCCCCAGTGCCCCAGCCCCAGTGCCTCAGCCCCAGTGCCTCTGTGCCCCAGTGCCTCTGTGCCCCAGTGCCTCTGTGCCCCAGATCCTCTGTGCCTCTGTGCCCCAGTGCCTCTGTGCCCCAGTGCCTCCTGTGCCCCAGTGCCTCTTGTGCCCCAGTGCCTCTGTGCCCCAGTGCCTCTGTGTACCAGTGCCTCTGTGCCCCAGATCCTCTGTGCCCCTGTGCCTCTGTGCCCCAGATCCTCTGTGCCTCTGTGCCCCAGTGCCTCTGTGCCCCAGTGCTCTGTGCCCCAGTGCCTCTGTGCCCCAGTGCCTCTGTGCCCCAGATCCTCTGTGCCTCTGTGCCCCAGTGCCTCTGTGCCCCAGTGCCTGTGCCCCAGTGCCTGTGCCCCAGTGCCTCTGTGCCCAAGTGCCTCTGTGCCCCATTGCCTCTGTGCCCCAGATCCTCTGTGCCTCTGTGTCCCAGTACCTCTGTGCCCCAGTGCCTCTGTACCCCAGTGCCTCTGTGCCCCAGTGCCTCTGTGCCCCAGTGCCTCTGTGCCCCAGTGCCTCAGCCCCAGTGCCCCAGCCCCAGTGCCTCTGTGCCCCAGTGCCTCTGTGCTCCAGTGCCTCTGTGCCCCAGTGCCTCTGTGCCCCAGTGCCTCTGTGCCCCAGTGCCTCTGTGCCCCAGTGCCTCTGTGCCCCAGTGCCTCTGTGCCCCAGATCCTCTGTGCCTCTGTGCCCCAGTGCCTCTGTGCCCCAGTGCCTCTGTGCCCCAGTGCCTCTGTGCCCCAGTGCCTCTGTGCCCCAGTGCCTCTGTGCCCCAGTGCCTCTGTGCCCCAGTGCCTCTGTGCCCCAGTGCCTCTGTGCCCCAGTGCCTCTGTGCCCAAGTGCCTCTGTGCCCCAGTGCCTCTGTGTCCCAGTGCCTCTGTGCCCCAGTGCTCTGTGCCCCAGTGCCCCAGCCCCAGTGCCTCTGTGCCCAAGTGCCTCTGTGCCCCAGTGCCTGTGCCCCAGTGCCTCTGTGCCCCAGATCCTCTGTGCCTCTGTGTCCCAGTGCCTCTGTGCCCAAGTGCCTCTGTGCCCAAGTGCCTCTGTGCCCCAGTGCCCCAGCCCCAGTGCCTCTGTACCCCAGTGCCTCTGTGCCCCAGTGCCTGTGCCCCAGTGCCTCTGTGCCCCAGTGCCCCAGCCCCAGTGCCTCTGCGCCCCAGTGCCTCTGCGCCCCAGTGCCTCTGTGCCCCAGTGCCCCAGCCCCAGTGCCTCTGTGCCCCAGTGCTCTGTGCCCCAGTGCCCCAGCCCCAGTGCCTCTGTGTCCCAGTGCCTGTGCCCCAGTGCCTCTGTGCCCCAGTGCCTCTGTGCCCCAGTGCCTCTGTGCCCAAGTGCCTCTGTGCCCCAGTGCCTGTGCCCCAGTGCCCCAGCCCCAGTGCCTCTGTACCCCAGTGCCTCTGTGCCCCAGTGCCTCTGTGCCCCAGTGCCTCTGTGCCCCAGTGCCTCTGTGCCCCAGTGCCTCTGTGCCCCAGTGCCTCTGTGCCCCAGTGCCTCTGTGCCCCAGTGCCTCTGCGCCCCAGTGCCTCTGCGCCCCAGTGCCTCTGTGCCCCAGTGCCTCTATGCCCCAGTGCCTCTGTGTCCCAGTGCCTCTGTGCCCCAGTGCCTCTGTGCCCCAGTGCCTCTGTGCCCCAGTGCCTCTGTGCCCCAGTGCCTCTGTGTCCCAGTGCCTCTGTGCCCCTGTGCCTGTGTGTGCGTCCTTTGCTGCGTCAGCCTATCGTGGGAAATGCCTTGCGTAGCACCTTAGGCGACCGCCTGTTGGAAACTGACTCATCCACTTTCGGTATTTAAATCCATGTGGGCAATATGGGTACCTTGGGACTATGATGCCTGCACAGGCTTCGGCCCTTTCGGCGTCCTGCGACGTGTCTATTTTTTCACTTTGTGATGATGTTTGTTCCATATCTCAGTCAGTGTTTGAATCTTTGTGATATGATATACATGCTTCAATGTACTCTGTGATTGCAATAATTTCTTTTTAATTTATTTAGTATGCCAATCTGGTGTAATAGGTCAATCTGTTCACAATCTTGGTAGAAGGTTTCCGCCTCTGGCTTTGCTCCCTTGAACTACTGGAAATGGTCAAAGTCTACTTACCAACTCCCATGTATTCCATTTTAAAATTTAAACGACGATGGTTGAGAAAAAATATGTAACACTTCCTCATGCTAAGTATTTTACTTCACTATTTGGGAGATGTGTATTTTATTAAATTTTAAATAGAAAATAATAATAATATTAAGAATAAAATCTTGAACATTAACAAGAACAACAATTTTAAAAAGAACTCTGATGTTCATAATGCAAAATCAAGAACAAACACAAGCTTGTAACACTCTTTGCTGCACTCAAGAGAGTAAGTAACTCATTCAACCATGGGTTGGTGTATATGCTTCTTCAACAAAATTCCATTATAATTCTACAACAGTAAATATGCAAAGCCTGCCTTTTAACAGGTTCAAGGTATTTATCAAAGAAAAACTCTACAAAAAGGGTTATTACAATGTAATTAAATATATTAATATAAGTAACCATTGGGAATGAGTTGATCGCTCCCATGCTATATCTAATTAAATGAATGTTAAAAAGTGCAAAAAAATGTGGATACCTACAGAGTTTCTTTCGCATGTTTATTCTCCGGCAGAGTAACCTAGAAAGAAAGAAATATCTTCACGCCATTCCCAATGCAGGGGTAGACAGAGGTCAAGACTGATATGTCCTTTCGTCCTACCATCCACGGAAGACATTTTTGGGACTGTCACTTTCTACAATAACTTCTACTGTAATTTTCTCCATATTTTAGCTTTACCGTTATTTATTTTAACTTTGTTTTCTCAATGAGTGTCCGATAACTAAGATGAGACAGAAAATCTATCAGAATTGCCCACAAAATCTCACCGTTATGCGAAGCGGCATCACTGCGCTCGCCAGCTTGATTGTCCGTGCGCGGTTATTATAGATAATCGTTTCAACCGTAGTTTGTTTTGTTTATTATTTTATGTCTTAATGTACGTTGTTGTTCAGCGCGGGCGGGCGCTGCAAGGGGCGGCGGGGGTGCGCGCGAGGGGCGCGGCGCGGGCGAGGGGGAGGCGCGCGGTGCGGGGGAGGGGGAGGGCGGGTTCGACGCGGCGTGGCGCGCGCGCGCCGCGAGCCCGCGGCAGCTGCGCGTGGAGGGCACCGCGCCCGCGCACTACACCACGCGGCTCGACCGCCCGCGCCCGCCGCCCGACGCCGACGACGAGAGTGAGTCGCACCTTCTCACTGGACCTATATACAATAATAAAAAATATATCTTCACGCAGTGGTAGAGCCACGCATCAGCTTTTGTTGTTGCCTGAACGGGCCGGCTCGACCGGGGAAGTACCACGACCTCACAGAATACCGGCGTGAAGTGGAAGTCTAACAAACTTCTGCGTTTCGTCTGATGAGTGCAGGTAACCGGTGGCCCACACACCCTCCTCCCCCAATTATGTTGGAGGGGGCACTCTAAGGGAAGCAACGCATCTGCTAAGCCTCTGGTATTGCGGGTGTTCATGGGCGGCGGTAATCACTTACCATCACGTGAGCCACCTGCTCGTTTGCCTCCCTTTTCCTATAAAAAAAAATTCCCAATACAGGGGAAGACAGAAGTCTAGTCTAGACAATTGAGTCCCTTCGACCCACCTTCCACCGAAGATATTTTCGTAACAACGTGACTGGTGGTGAGCCAGTCGCCGTATTTAAGTCCAAGTCAACGACATACTGGATTTATAGTACATTATAGCGACGCTGTCATTTACCATCATTATATAAAGCAAACAAACGACTAAAGCGAGTACCTCCGTGTCAAGCGAGGTCTAGGGTTTGATTCCCGAACAGATCAATGTACCTTTGTTGGCTATAATTAGATGACACCAGTGCTTTAGCAACTTTGTAATTAAAGCAATGTATGCGATGTTGTTTCTATCTATGTATATTTATGAATTTATTCGATTAAGCCCTCGAGATAATGTAATAGAAAATAACCTCGTATCTTTTTCGATTGACCTGTGTTAAAATGTTAATGTCGACAATTTTGAAGAGAAAACTTCTTGAGCATAGCATTAAAAAACAACATCTATTTAGCCTGTAAGAGAAAAACAGAGTAGAAAGTATATTTTTACACGCTTTTAAAAAATTTAAATTAAGCATAGTGTTAAAAATTTCAATAAATATAAATTAATAATAGTGTGAATAAAAAATATTTAAAAAAAAGCGTGGGGTGCATGGTGTCAATAGTTATAAATATTTTATTGATAGATATGAGTAGAATGTTTTATCATTTTGATAATATCTTAAAAAGCACCCCACGCTTATTTAAAATAAAATATTTTTTATTCACACTATTATTAATTTATATTTATTGAAATTTTTAACGCTATTCTTAATTTAAATTTATTAAAATTTATTTTCAATTTTTTAGTTCGGTTTTCTATAAAAAGCGTGTTTTTAGTTTTTTTTTTAACTATTATTTATTTATAGTAAAATTTTATAATATATCGGATTTCTTCATTAGATTCACTCATCTTGACAGTGCGAAAAATAATTAAAAATCACACATTTTCATAATTTGAATTTGGTATGATCTTTAAACTTTACTATTTAAATTTAAAAAATGAAATGAAAATAAAATAAAATAAAATAACGATACCAAAACCAGCCAGATGCAAATAGTATAGTCAAAGAGATTTTATTACAAGTTCATACTTACTATAATGCGAAAAGACTTTTCCCTAAACTATTATAAGGCACCCTTATATTAATATTTTTAGAAGATACCTGAAGGACACTTGAATAAATATATTTCTTTTTCACCATAAATATGGAAAACTAATTGAAAGTACTACAAAGTTGTAAGCGATGAGATTAGCAGCATTTCATTTATTTATCACAAGAGAAGAGAATAGGCAATCCTCACAAAATTTATCAGACTCGAGTTTTTCTGTTAGGTCGCATAGAATAGGATTCTTCTATAAAATTACTTGTTCCAATCTGTAAGCGGATTAGCGATTGCAATGCCAGATGTCTCTCCATTTTGGTGCTGCTTCTCCTTGCCGGTCTGCTCAGTTTTGGTCTGGTTTCCCAAACGGTTAACCCGCCATCTGTCGTCAGCCATTGTCATCTTCAAAGTTTCCCCTGTGTTGCCTCTTGCGACTTCCTAGAGAACAAATCGGGTGGTAAATTTTGACGTCTATACCACGTGTACTCTTTGTACATGACTGTCGAAAAAGTAGAGTCGAATAGATATTATTTTGTATTAAAGTTACAATTTTGTTTATTCCAGAGGGTGTAAAACTTGGCCTGGGAGATTTCATCTTCTACAGTGTGCTGGTCGGCAAAGCGAGCTCCTATGGTGACTGGAACACAACACTTGCCTGTTTTGTAGCAATACTTATAGTAAGTTTGATTAGAATTCTAAACTTTTCAGTAACTATTATAACTACTAAAACTTTATGCTTATTTTTTATACTAGTTTATATCTATAACTTTTTGTTTTTGAATATATAGGATTATATCTGATATTAATAATAATATACTGAAGTTTTCATCTCCAATATCATTTGTGTTATCCAGGGACTCTGCCTAACTCTACTTCTATATATTTTTTTTTTATTATAACTACTAAAATTTCATACTTATTTTTTATACTAGTTTATATCCATAATTTTTTGTTTTTGAATATGTAGGATTATATCAGATATAAATAATAATATACTGAAGTTTTCATTTCCAATATCATTTGTGTTATCCAGGGGCTCTGTCTAACTCTACTACTGCTAGCGATATTCAAGAAAGCCTTGCCAGCGCTGCCCATATCAATAACATTCGGCCTCATCTTCTATTTCGCCACGCGGTCCGTCGTCAAGCCATTTGCCGACGCGCTGGCAGCCGAGCAAGTATTCATTTAGCTACCGGCCTTCTGATGTTCACTAAGTTAATTCAAATAACTACATTTTAATGAAATCTGACTTTTTTAAAATAAAACTGGAAAATATTAAAAACATGTACTGGTACATACAAGTGTAGACCAATTTCACTTAAACATTAAAATATTATTTATAAATAAGGCCGGATTATCTGATATTTTATATCGAATATTGGCGTTAAATACTCTTTGCAGAATAATAGTAATACGAATACATCAAGAAACTGGAAGGCTCAGCCCAAGGCCGATAGGATTTCGGGAGTCATACAAAATTTAACAAAATCATGTACTTAAATTTAGCCATATTGATTAATAATTGTAGTAAATAGGCACATAAAATAAGTAAGTGAAATTGGTCTCCATTGGAATGTAATATTACTAATGACTAATCGTAGATTTTAAGTTTCATGCTAAAAAAATTAAAAGAACAAGAAAGAAGAAGTAAAAACTGTCATCGGATATCCGGTTGGAATGAAGTTCGCAATATATCATGTGTATATTGATATAACATTACATAACAGATTTAATAAAATATTACCAACTCTTACTCTTTACTCTATGAAAGCCAAAAAAAATTTGTCACAATTTTTGTGAATAATTGAAATAGATTGTTATTTGTTTTTAAAATATTTAATCAACGATATCTCACAATTTACCATAGCATACCTAAGCCTGTAAAAATCTAAATAAACATTTTTTTATAAAAACATTTTGTCAAAATGACCAAAAGATCTTTTAGGTTTTTCAAAGTGCAAGAGATAAAGTACTTCGTTCCAGAACTGTATTATACAATTTTTTTTCTTATAAAAAATATATGGTATTGAAATGATGCATATGTGTAAGAAAAATGTGTAAAATAATGTAGAAATAGAGAATGAAATGTGAATGGAATTATTATTGCAATAAATATGAATAGACACCAATAGTGTAATGTTCAATAATGTACATAATAAAGAATATTATGTAGGTAGATCACTTTGAATTAAAATATGTTTGGAAAGATTGTGCAATTGGCTTGACTGTCTAATGAATTGTTACTAGTAACTTACGAGTGTGTATTAAGTTCCTTTTGTATTCAAAGCAAACAATTGCTACGTTTTTAAAATGGACTACGAGTCAAACTAAGGCATAAATAATGATCCATAATGATGGTATGCACTAAAATATGATGTCTATAGATAACTTTACATTACAATATCAATGAAATTTAATGTAATAATGAAATGTTTTGAAAATAATTGCTACATAACTATTTAAACAATTTTTAAACTAACCATAAATTTGTTATATTTATTGGGATACAAATTACTACCTAATAAAGTGGTTAAATCTAACATGGCATAAAAAAAGACCTAGTTTATATACTACAAATTTAGTATTACCAATAGTTATATAGGAATGGAATCTTTTCCTTATGTCCTTACATCAATTTTTGTGTTATGACTAGATAATATTGATAATTTAATTTACCTCCAATGATCTTGAAAGGACTGAATAAATTATAGCTTAGATGCATCTCGATGATGCCTGCGCTCAATCCTCAAAAGTTGATTTTTTTCAAACCAAAAAATTTTAGCAGATATTTTGTTATCTAGACCGCATTTTTGTACATGTTTTAACTATGTGCAAATAAATGCGTGTGGATACTGCATACTGCAAGTAATTTCAAATACATTTTACGATTATAGACTTTGAGTTATTAGAAACCAAATAGTATTTTAAGTAATTATTGCTGTGTTTCGTGGATAGTGAATTCTAAGCCACTATACGACTGTTACAATTTTGGTGTTGCGTTCATTGCAATTGTGCCTCTTGATAATTAACATTCCATTCTATAAGTTTAGTGTATTAAAATGTCGAGTGTGGTATAATCATTTAATTTAATCAATTTGTTGAAATACATCATTATATTTATTTAATTGAATACGCCTTTCATTCAATTGTTTACACACCGCAAGTTGAACCACAATCTTTTATATTTTTAAATCATTAATAAATCTTCGACCCACCTTCCACCGAAGATATTTTCGGGACAACGTGACAGGTGGTGAGCCCGTTGCCGTCTTTATGTCCAAGCCAACGATATAATTTGTACATAGGTTTTTTTTTAGAAAAACCCATTGGTACGGCCACTTGAGGATCGAACTCGGGTGACTCGAAATTCCGACCACCCAACCACTCGGCTATCGTGACTTCTAAGGAGGGTCGAAGGGACTTAAATGTCTAGACTAGACCTCTGTCTCCCCCTGTATTGGGAATTGCGTAAAGATATTTTTTTTTATTAAAAAATGTACATCGAGCAACCGAGACGATAACAGCAATTCCATCCCTTTGCAGGCGCCCTTGCTCACAGGCAAACCATGTAGCTATCACTCCACCAGGTACTACTGTCCTTTTAAAAACTTTCGTTTTATTTCTCTTTCGTTCTACTTTAACATTTTACGAGACACCTGTACTTCGTACCCCACCTTCCATCGCATGACGGATGGCGGTTCCCATCATCGGTCATTGTAGAAGCGTGCTTGTCGCGGCCCCAGCCAGCCCTTTCCAGGGCTGCAATTCTACTCAGCTGCGCACCCATGCCATCCAGGGTTAGGGCGTCCCCCCAAGGCGACGCACACCAGTTCGTCCCCGTTGGTGTAGAATGCAGCGAGCAAAGCGGCGAAGGGGACCGCCACCCGTCACCGACACGGCGGAAGGTGGAGAACGGTGTGCAGAGTTGGCACGTGGAATGTTAGAGGAAGCATGAGAGATAAGATGAATGAGTTGATCGAAATAATGAAAGAAAGAGAATTAGATGTCGTTGGTTGGTCGATGATATGACTGTATATAAGGTTGTGAACTCAAGACTTCTCTGGGTTCGCTTTAACTTAATTGGGACTGACGAAGTTATTCCTTTTGGCTGTTAACGGCCGATAGCTTCGTTCTGATCTGATCGTCCAGGACGCCGTAATTGGTACACTAGGCCAGAACGTCGATGACGCTGAGGTCATCAGTATGAAAGAGATTGAATGTGCGATTTGAAATGTGGTAAGGCTGCGGGACTAGACAGAGCTACTGCTGAAATGATCAAGTAAGGTGGGCCTTGCGTCTGGGACAGCTTTCATCTGCTGTGCAATTTGTACTAGCGGTCGGGGAAGTCTGCGAGGAAGGTTCACATTTTGACTGCGAAAGATTTTTATGGGATGCACAATGCGGATCCTGGAAGAGGATGCATGGATAAAGTGTTTTGCCTCAGCATGATCACGGAAAAGCTTCTGGCTTCTAACCAGAGGATTGAGAGGGCATTTGATAAGGTTGTACGGAAGAAAATGTGGGAACTGTTGCCGGGGTATGGAGTGGATGGCCCTCTGCTATGGGCTGTGTATCTCGACAGCTGTTTACAAAATCTGAAAGATAGTTGTTTGGATGTGAAATTGAGTGACATAAAAGTAAATTCTCTGGTGTATGCCGATGGCAATGCCAAATGCAGATGCCATTAGTCATGTGTATGAAAGAGGAATGTAAAAACCAAGGTCTCCGTTTGAATGCCAAAAAAATAAAGTTTGTGGTATTTGAAAGGGACGAAGACAGAACGAAGTGTGAAATATGGGTAAATAAGGAATGTCTAGAACAGGTGAATGAGATTGTATACTTGGGCAATGCTTTTAGCCGGGATGGAAGATGTGATATATATGTAGACAGGCGTGTCGCTGCCGGAAACAAGGTCAACGGTGCCCTGACTGCGTTGGTCCAAAGGCAAGGCGTAGTGGAAAATGCACGCCTTGCGATACATAACACAGTGCTGGTACTGACTTTGTTATATGGCAGCGAAACCAGGGTATGTCAGAAGAAGCATAAAAGCAGGTTGAATGCAGTGGAGATGCGATCTCTTCGTAAAATGTACGGCGTTACCTTAGCCGACCGGAAGCGAAACGAAGATATTCGCAACATGGTAGGTTTGAAAGATGACCTTATCACTAAAATGGATAAGGGCGTGCTACGATGGTATTTGCACGCTGAGCGAATGAGCGAAGACCGAATGGTGAAGAAACAATATAGCGCGAAAGTTAATATTAAAAGGTGTAGAGGGCTAGACTAACTTTCAAAGACCATGTGAGTAAATTGCTCGAAGAGGATAGGGTCAAGAGTACTCGGATACCTCGACGTGCATGTATGAAGAAAATGATGAATCTGAATGAAACGAAAGATCTGGCGATCTGTTCTCTCTGGCTACCCCGTCAGGGATTGTGCGTGAAGATAAATAAATAATCCCGTAAAAGTGCAAAGTTTGCCTATTAACAGGTTCAAAGCATTTATCAAAGAAAAATTTTAAGAAAAAGGGTTATTACAATATTAATTAATATATTAATGACTGTAACCTCTGGGAATAAGTTTCTCGTTCACCTGCTATTTCTTATTAAAAAAATTTTAAATTTTGTATGGCTTTTAAAAAAAATGCAAATGCAACCTATAGTTTTTTATAATTATAAATAAATGATTGGTTTTAATAATATCATGGTTAAATCTACAGATAAACTGTTTAAGAGCGCGGGCTCTTGACACAGGTTTTGTTTAAACCTATTAGGAGAACCCGTCTCGTATTTATTTTATATGAAGTTGGAGAAACATTTATGTAGCTACTATATTAAGGTGTAATAGGTACCATTTCAAAGTTGAACTTTCTCCTCCTAGGAATCTTATTCAGAAATAAGTACAACTTTTGTATTTTTATATCAAACCGTAATGTTGGTTACTTTACATACTTCTCTTCGTAGCCTGGACTACCGTAATGGTAACTAACAGACCGCTGGATCATGGAACCAGGTCAAAATTAAGATCGCCAATCCACTTGTAGTGAAGCGGGGCAATAATAATTGGTTAAGAATTCCAAATTCAAATTTATAAATTCATTTAGCAGTCAATACAGTGGTAGAGTCACGCATCAACTTTTGTTGTTGCATGAATGGGCCGGCTCGACCGGGAAGTACCAAGACCTCACAGAATACCGGGGTGAAGTAGAAGTTTAACAAACTTCTGCGTTTCGTCTGGTGAGTGCAGGTAACCGGAGGCCCACACACCCTCTCCCCCAAAACTTGGTAGCGGAAGAAAAAATCTACCCCAGGGGGGTACCAGCATCACCGGTGCTGGAGAATCCCCCTCTGGGCACCCGCGCTCGGGCAACCAGTCGCTGCCTGAGTGTGGATGCTCAGGCAAACGAAGCAAAAAACCTTTGGCACCCCTTACCACGCTTACCGTGGATTTCTGCAATACCAGAGCCTTGCTCTTTCTTACCGAGGAGTTTGTGCGTACGTCAGATAGGATATATGTTCTCAACGCGTCGGCAGTCTTGAAGGTCCACCCTTTGGCTACGCATAGACAGCGATGACCACCCTCGCGTCAATGGGTGCCTCTATAGGTCCCACAGCGGTAATGCCAAAACTGACCTACTCATCGACCACATCCAAATGCCTGCAGATTCCGTGCTACAGCAGATCCCATCCGCAGAGATCGTGGTACTCGGCGATATCAACGCCCACCACGCCGAATGGCTACGATCTCGAACCACTGATCATGCGGGGAGATCTGTTTTTGACTTTGCACTAGCATATGATCTCACACAACTGGTTACTTCGCCAACGCGAGTTCCGGATGTGGAGGATCATACACCTTCCCTGCTGGATCTTCTGCTGACCACTCATCCGGACGGCTATGTGGTCTCCGTTTATGTCCCTTTGGGTTCTTTGGACCACTGCTTGATTCGGAGTAAAGTGTCCATCATGTGCCCATTGCGGTCGCGATATGCTGGCCACCGCCGTGTGTGGCACTACAGGTCGGCGGATTGGGAAGGGATGCGATCTATCTTTGCACCCTACCCATGGGAGCAGGTTAGCTTCTCGCTAGATAGTCCCGACGCCGTTGCAAATTCCGTCGCCGATGTGGTGCTCCAAGGAATGGAACTCTACGTTCCTTCCTCTGAGGTGCCCATAGGTGGTAGATCAAAGCCTTGGTTTGGTGGCACTTGCAGAATGGTATCTCGCCAAAAGCAGCAGTGCTACCGGGCCTAGGTTAAAGCATCGGCGTATCGGGATTTAAAAACTAGCGTTTTTAAGAAGAAGTATAACTCTGCCGCCAGGTCCTTCAAAAGAGTAATTACTGCGGCAAAGTTCGAGCCACTGTCCACATTGGCAGAATTGGCGAGAAACTAGTTCGGCTTCCTTCGGGAACTCGTGCGTTCTGGTCCCTCGCCAAGGCTGTCCAAGGGAATTTCAGGCAGCCATCACTACCATCTCTGCACAGGGAGGACAAACCGCTGGCCCATGACGCAAAAGAGAAAGCCGATCTTCTGGGTTTTCTTTTTGCGTCCAACTCGATTCTCGATGACAGGGGGAACTCTTCGCCGACCATCCCGTACAGTGAGTGCTCTATGCCGGACATCCGGTTCTTTCAGAGCTCAATGCGAAGAGCACTCCTCTCCCTGGACATCCAGAAGTCGAGTGGGCCCGATGGTCTCCCCCCTATTGTGCTGAGGATGTGTGCTCCACAGTTGGCAACGGTTCTAACGCGGAATATTTTTAAACTTATCACAAAAAATGTCTTCACGCTATTCCCAAATCAGTGGTAGACAGAGGTCTAGACTATAAAGTGTTTTCGATCCATCTTCCATGACACAGACACAGGGGTGGACAGAGGTCTAGACTATTAAGTCCTTTCGACCCACCTTTCACCGAAGACTATATGATACAATGTGACAAGTGGTGAACCTATCGTCGTCTTAGTGTCCAAGCCATCTTAACATAAAAAATAAATATAAAAAATATTTTCACGCAATTCCCAATACAGGTGTAGACTGAGGTCGAGTCTAGACAATTAAGTCCCTTCGACCCACCTTCCACCGAAGATATTTTCGGGACAACGTGACAGGTGGTGAGCCCGTCGCCGTCTTTATGTCCAAGCCAACGATATTCGTACATAAGTTTTTGAAAAACCCATTGGTACGAGCCTACCAACTGGAGATCGAACTCGGGTCTATTGACTCGAAATTCCGACCACCCAACCACTCGGCTATCGTGACTGTTCAATAACATCATTAGTCAAAGTTTAATTATCTAAAATTACTTACACTCAACTCGCTCCTTAGTCGACCGATTAGCATGCAGAACATATTATTCTGTTAGATCTGTATTGTCTTGTTCCGATTTCTGGTATACACAATAATTATAGAAAACTTTTTATGTAATATAATTTTTGTCTCTATTTTTTAATTGTACATTGGAAATATGACAAAGAAATTATAAATCACACAGCGGCTCTGTAAAAGCATTCAGTGGACTATTTAGTAATGACTAATGGAATGGACTGGCATGATAGACTGGTTTTTGTTATATAATTTAAATAAATTTATAAAATAAATAAATATCTTCACGCAATTCTCAATACAGGGGTAGACAGAGGTCTAGTCTAGACGATTAAGTCCCTCCGACCCACCTTCCACCGAAAATATTTTCTGGGACAACGTGATAGGTGATGAGCCCGTCGCCGTCTTTACGTTCAAGCCAACGATACAATTCATACATAAGTTTACGAAGAAACCCCATTGGTACGAGACTGAGCCTTGGGGATCGAACTCGGGTCTCTCGATTCGAATTCACTCTCGACCACTCGGCTATCGTGACTATGTATATATTTTCTGTTGACTTTTTTAAATTGGTTTTAATTAGTTTTAGAGCATGTACTTTTGTTGTATATGTAAACAGAGTAAAAGTCGGAATATTTTTTAAATGTATCGTAAAAAATATCTTCACGCTATTCCCAATACAGTGGTAGACAGAGGTCTAGACTATGAAGTGTTCTCGATCCATCTTCCGTCGAAGACATTTTTGTGACAACGTGAACGTTGGAGAGCGAGAACGATAAAACCCCACTGGTACGCGCCCGAGCCTCGGGTTCAGTCCCGAGCGCCCGGCTGTCGTCACCATGAAACAACCCGTGCAGGAGGTGCGCGGCTGCGCGGCGGGCACGGTGGTCGCAGTGAGCAAGGTGGGCTACAAGCTGCACAAGCGCTGCGTGCGGCCCGCGCTCGTCGGCTTCGCCCAGGGCTGCTCCGGGGGGGCATCCGAGATAACGCTAGTGTGTCTTGTGTTGTTAGAGGGTAAATTAAGTGTGCAGATGTTTGAAGCATCGAGTGTCGTATGGAAAGAATTTCTCAGAGAGTTTTATTTTGAAAGGTAATACGGGCCATCTATTGTTAAATATTAGTGCTTTATCGTTCAAATTTATATCTGTATATAATATCTGATGTGAGAAGCTGTATGTTCTCGGAATCTTAGCCTCGTAAGTTTGTAAACGAAAGTAAAAATATAAATATGTTATGTGTCGCACAATACGTTGCAATCCGGTATTTTTTTTATGGGGAATGGCAAACGAGCAGGTGGCTCACGTGATGGTCAGTGATTACCGCCGCCCATGAACATCCGCAATACCAGAGGCATAGCAGATGCGTTGCCGGCCTTTGAGAAAGGTATAGGCTCTTTTCTTGAAGGACCCTAAGTCGTATCGGTCCGGAAAAACCGCTGACGGCAGCACATTCCATAAAGTGCAAGTGCGTGGCAGAAAATTCCGCGAAAAACGCACTGTGGTGGAATGCCAAGCATCAAGATGGTGTTGATGGAATTTTTTACTATGCCGTAAGGTTCGATGGTGAAATTCAGCGGCTGGGATTAATCCGAACAATTCCTCAGAGCACTCCCCGTAGTAAATCTTGTACAAAATGCAAAGAGATGCAACATCTCTTCGCAATGCCAGGGGATCTAGCCTATCAGATAGAACATGGTCGTCGACGATTCGAGCCGCTCTTCGTTGGATACGGTCAAATGGAAGGAGCTGACATTGGGGTGTCCCCGCCCAGAGATGACAACAGTACTCAATGTGCCGAACCTGCGCCTTATACAGTTGTAGGCGGTGGGCCGGCATGAAGTACTGTCGTGCTCTACTGAGCACGCCAAGCTTCTTAGAGCCCAATTTGGCCTTCCCTTCCAAGTGACCGCGAAACTGAACGTTGCTCGATATGTCGACGCCAAGGATTCCGATACTGGCTGAGGCAACTAGGGGAGTGCTCTCAAAATGAGGTGACATGACGAAGGGTTTTTTTTTTAGCGGTAAACGCGCAAACTTGTGTCGTTTTAGGGTTAAACTGGACTAAATTTAGTCAGCCCCAATCCAAGACTTTGTCTAACAAAATCTCGACTTCAGACACAAGTTTGTTCCGGTGTTTTTTACTCGTCGACGTGTTCCCGAGAAATATTGGCACGGCCGGTGTATAGATCATCACCAGTACTGTCGTCTGCATAGCAATGAATATTACTAACAACCTTGTGTCTGAAGCCGAGATTTTGTTGGACAAAATCTCGGACTGGGGCCGACTAAATTTAGACCAGTTCAACCCTAAAAACAAGTTTGCGCGTTTACCGCAAAAAAGAAACACTTTGTCGTATCACCTTGTTTTGAGAGCACTCCCCTAGTTGCCTCAGCCAGCATCGGAATCCTTGGCGTCGACATATCGAGCAACGTTCAGTTTCGCGGTCACTTGGAAGGGAAGGCCAAATTGGCCTCTAAAAAGCTTGGCGTGCTCAGTAGAGCGCGACAGTACTTCATGCCGGCCCACCGCTTGCAACTTTATAAGGCGCAGGTTCGGCCGCACATTGAGTACTGTTGTCATCTCTGGGCGGGGGCACCCCAGTGTCAGCTCCTTCCATTTGATCGTATCCAAAGAAGAGCGGCTCGAATTGTTGACGACCATACTCTATCCGATCGGCCAGATCCCCTGGCTTTGCGAAGAGATGTTGCATTTCTTTGCATTTTATATAAGATCTTCTACGGGGAGTGCTCCGAGGAATTGTTCGGATTAATCCCAGCCGCTGAATTTCACCATCGTACCTTAAGGCATAACCAAACATCAACACCACCTTGATCCTTGGCATTCCACCACAATGCGTTTTACGCGGAATTTCCGGACCGATACGACTTAGGGACCTTCAAGAAAAGAGCCTATACCTTTCTCAAAGGCCGGCAACGCATTCGCTATTCCTCCGGTATTGCAGATGTTCATGGGCGGCGGTAATCACTTACTTAGCGGTACGTGTGCCACCTGCTCGTTTGCCTCCCTCTTCTATAAAAAAAAGAAGCTGTTACATTTGAGTTTTGAAAACAGTCATTCATTTGTTCTTTCCTAATTATTTTTTTCTTTGGCGTCGCTTATTACCGCACAATGGAAAACATTAAGTATCGGTATATTTAGGAGTACACAGTCTACCGTGGTACCAGTACTGCAGAAACAGCTCGCAGGATTAATTATGTGTACGGTGCTGGTGTCGTAAAAGAAAGCACGGTACGTTTTTGGTTTCAACATTTTCGTTCTGGAAATTTCGACCTTCCAACTAACCCCGTGGACGGCCTGAGACCAAAGTGGAAAATGAAGAATTAAAGGCTTTATATTATGATAGCGAATCAATCACAAAGCACTTCAGAGATAGCTGCAGGTTTCGGGGTAAGTGATAAAACTGTATCAATCCACTTAAGCAAATCGGGAACGTAAAAAAATACTTTTTATTCGGATGTTAAATCTAATCATTACTTTCGATGAAAAGGTGATTCTGTAAGATAATCGGAAGCGCTCATCGCAATGGCTGAAACCTGGAGACCCAGCCAAATCCTGCCCTAAACGACAATTGACTCAGAAAAAGTTACTTGTGAGTGTTTGGCGCACTAGCGCCGGTGTTGTTCACTACAGCTTTCTCATATCTGGCCAAACGATTACGGCAGATATCTATTGTCAGAATCTGCAAACCATTTCACGACAACGCAAAACCACACACCGTACATCAACCACTATGTTAGATGAGCTACAATTGGAATGTCTGCAACATCCACCGTATTCCACGGACCTTGCTCTAACAGATTACTATTTTTTCCGGAATATTGACAACTTCTTACAAGGAAAGAATTCAACTTCTATGCGGCAGTCCAAACCGCCTTTAAATTGATTTTCGCCCCCATCGTTTTTTTATTAAAGGAAATCAATGAACTACCTATGGACTACCAATGGACCTAATTATATGACTATAATGCTATTCTGTTTCAAATTTAGTTTAAATTTTATTTTATGATCATTTCGATTCTTAAGAAAATTAGTTACGGAATCATACAACTCCTAAAAAATAAAACTTTTATTAAAAAAAAAAATAATATTGCTTTTGTTTGTAAAAGTCATATTACACATTTTAGGTTTGGTAAGAAACATTTTTTCTCTTTTAGTACTATGTGTAAAAAATATAAAACAGGACATATATTTGAAAATGTATAAAAATGTACATAATTTTCTCATCTTATTGAACTATTTATATATTGGTAACCCCTAAATTTAAAATATAAAACCTACACAAATGTATTACCAGCTAGTCATTTTGACTTTAAAATAAAGGACATCACAATGTGATATGTTCAGCCTCGTAAAATTAAATACTGCAAAGATTAGATTTCTTGCTTACTTTAACCAATATCTTGCCTTCCTGAGATCACCACAATAATAATAATTATAGTTTTTCAAATAAAAAGTAATGTTCATAATTAAAATGTGAACAGTTCAAATATTCATTAAAAATCAATATAAATGCAACTTGGAATGATCTATGCAATTAAAATTTTAACAAATAATAAATTAGAATCACTATTTTTTTTAAATATCTTGCTAGTAAAATATTTATGTCCTTCCAAATAATGTTCTTGATTGATTCCCTTGATTCTTAAAACTATTTATAAAAAACCACAACCGTGTTTTAATTAGGATTAGGGATTTCAACAGGTCCAGTTTTTTTGATGACCTTTAAAGTTTCTTCATTAGGTTTCATTCTGTCCGAAGGTATGTCTTCTTGGACAGGTATTTGATCTGGTATAGGTTTATCGACTTTAGCTTTAGATGATTTTGTTCCTAAAGTTTCTGTATTCTTTTGTGCTTTTAGTTTTTCAGCTGATTTTGCAGTATTTTTAACAGGTTCTTTTTTGTTGACATTGGGAGTTTTTGCTGGTTCCGACGGAACTACATTTAAGTTTTCTTTTGTTTTTTTACCACTCTTGTCCTGTTTCTCGTTTATGTTTTGTTTATTTTCAAGTTTTTTAGAATCGTCTTTGGGCACAGTTTTTTCAGTTTTTTGGTGATTAATGCTTTCCTTTGTTGATTGTTTTTGAGAGTTTACTGCCTGTTTCGTTCCAGTGTTTTTAGCTTCTGATTTATCGATAGTTTTGATAGGTTGGGTTTCAAATTTATCTTTTTTACTTGGTTCTCGATTTTTCTTATTCACTTGAGGATTATTAATATTATCTTTGTCTTGTGATGACTTTTGGACTGCAGGCTTAGCTGTGCTAGGAATTTCTTTGACACCGACAACTTTAACTTTATCCTTTTCAGAACTCTTTACATTTGTTGCTGGTGAAGCTGATTCTACCTTAGCCTGAGATTTCTTTGCCTCTTCTTTTTTAGGATTTGAGGCAGTGGGTGCTTGAGTTTTAGAAAAAGCTTTTTTTAAAAGTGGTGGAACTGGTACTGACGCAAGGTAGTGTGAATGAGGACTACCTATTAATAGCTTGTCATTAAACACAATCACGTCACTGGCACTTCCAATACTTCTGTCCGTATTAAAATATGAAGACACAATATTGCCATTCCAATCTAGTTGTATTAAGCCTGACATCTCTGGCATGAAACCCGTGACAGTAGAGAAGTGCCCAATCTGTAACACAAGTTTTATCAGTCGAAGATAGAGTAATGAAATTCCATTTTTATCTTAGTTTATTGAATCCAGAAATACAGACCTTATAAATAATATCTTCAAGCAAAAATGAGGATACTGTTTATGAAGAAATTCCAAGGGTATTTCAATTAGGCGGCTCAGACGCCCTAAAAATTCCTTGCGAGTGGTGTGCTGGCCAAAGATCTCGTGATTACTGGATATTTATTATCAAAAGCAACATACAAAGATACAAGTACCCCAGAGCCATCTGGCAGAGCTTGTAAATTATCAGGAACACCTGTAAGTGAATTTAAATATACATTACAGATATTTAATATTATAACTGTGTAAAATGATAATGTTTTCGAATAGGTGTTAAATAATAGGTGTTAAATATTCAAGTCAGATCGACAACTGTACAAACAAAATTATTGCTGTTCATACAAAGTCCCAACAATACTTGTTCAGTGTCCTTTAACATAGTAGAAAGGTATATCGCACAATATGTACTATATTACCTCTTACATTTTAATTTGTATTTTTTACAAGTATGTAAATACACAATATTTATACGAAACTGATATGAATTTCCGTGTTGATCCTGGGTCAAGAACTTGTTTCTTCGAAGTAGCGAAACTCGGCCAAGTGTTGGAGGCGCATTACCAAGTTTTAGATGGACAGCATGGAGACTTGGATATATCTTTTGACATTATAGATCCAGATGGTGTTAAAATATTATCAGATTATAAGAAGTCGCAGAACACTATTATTATAGAGTTGGAGAAAGAGGGTGAATATGTGTTCTGTATGGATAATTCATATAGTATCATAAGTTCAAAGTTGGTATATGTGTATGTATTGATGGAGAATAAATATGTGGATGAAGAACAAAGATCGCCCATCAGAACGGAAGCCGACGACAAAAATGAACAAGAAGAAATATTACAATGGATGGGAGTTGATGAGATTGGACAAACATATTATATTGACGTATCAGACATAACAGAATCTTTAATGCAAACTCTTAAAAATGTTATCCAAGCAAGACGGCAGTTAGAACGATACGGTGCGATGAAGTCACGAGACAGTTACTTAGCATTTAAGGACATATTTATAGTGGATTTGTGGTCTAGTTTTCAAATAAGTTTCATGTTTATTGTTGGTATGACACAGGTTTACATGATAAAGAAACTTTTTCACAATTCATATACAACGTAAAATAAATTAATATTAAGCATTTTGAAGAATATTTTTGACTACTTTTTACCTGGAAGACCTGCTATAAATACATCCGACTTTCCCTTTTTAGGACCACTTAAGTAGTATCTCATTAACCTGTATCGGTGACTTTCAGCAACTACCACAAATTGATTATCTGGCGAAATTGCTATTCCGTTTGCAAACCACAAATTATCAAGTAAAACTTTACTTTGATTTGTTGCAGGGTCATAATGTAATAAACTGTAAAAAATAATAAGTATATTATATTTTTTTTATTAAATCTATATCTTATATAAGCATATACATACATAAAAAATAATTAAATAAATACAAATATCTTCACACAATTCCCAATACAGGGGTAGACAGATGTCTAGTCTAGACAATTAAGTCCCTTCAACCCACCTTCTACCGAAGATATTTTCCGGACAACGTGACAGGTGGTGAGCCAGTCGCCGTCTTTATATCCAAGCCCCCGATATACCTGCCAACTGGGGATTGAACTCGGGTCTATCTTAATAGAATATTGCACATATGTACTACATGGGTTACCTGGGCCAACTTGAGGATACTTTGGGCCCACTACACAAGAGCAAAAATCTCATTGCACAAAACGTCTATGAGGCCCTCTAGTAAGTCTATAAATTACCAGTAAATATTGTAAAAAGTATCTTACCGTCCAGAGGGATCTGAGAAACAAGTCATAGCGCCATCTTTTAAGTCAAAATCGCTAGATGAATGGGTCCAATACAATTCACCATTTTTACCTAAGGCAATGCCATTAAAAATTTTTACTTGTTTTCCGTCTATTTCTTCTCTTGGAGATACCAAAAGCTGTTTTTTGTTTGTATTGAGGTTAAATTTCCAAATACCATGGTATGCATCCGCTATGTACATTAATTTATTTTTTTCATCTATTTCAAATCCTAGTGGACGACCACAGATATGTTCTTGAGGCAAACCAGCTAGAAAAAAATTTAAACAGCTTTTTATAAGTTTTTACAAAATATTTGGATTTTAGGCGGCACGCATTTCCCTAAAAATACAAGACAAAAACTAAACCAGAATAAACCGTCTACTGAATAGTAGGTTATAAACTGTTATCATCACACTTTACTCCGGTTACTTGCTCAAGGTCGCACCGAATATACACGCATTACCGGAGCGAAGCACACGAAATTTTGTTGAAAATAGATACATTTTGTAAAAAATTTAAGAAGGAAGAAGAAAAATCAAGTGTTTTACTGTAAATTTACTAGATGTTATGTATGTATCTGTTAAGTTCTTTGAAAATTGGTGACAGCATTTGAGTTTTGTTATTACTGTAATTAAAAAATTGATAGAATTAAAATATATTATTACTATACTAACTGCATGACGGAACGGCTGTGCAAATATAACTTATTAACTTTACAACAAAGTATAGGTATAGCGATATGTCATTATTTCATTATAACGCCCTGTAAATCTACTGCAAGGTACTGGCCTCTCCCGTATGGAAGGATTTGTCATAATAAGCAAGCATATTACTGATCGCTCTATCATATTGGCACCTTAGATGCTGCTGCACGTCATCGGTCTGCTGAATTTTTGTCTCGTCTAACGAACTTTCAAAATTTCAGGATTCTCAGGATTTTCAGACGACACCCGCGGGAAGAATAATGCCACGAACTCATAGTCCACAAACTCATCTCCACAGGTAGATGTGAACTGCAGGTAATGCTTTAATGAAAAGGTGTCTCCAAACACGAGCCTTTGTTTGTATGATTATGATAAAGAAATAAAGACATATTGCTGCGCCATTTTGATGAATAGACCGAAAAGTATGATTTACAAAATATGATTGATTTATAGTCACGATCGCCGACTGGTAGGGAGGTCGGAATTTCGAGTCGAGAGACCCGACTTCGATCCCCAGGTGGCAGGCTTGTACCATTGAGGTTTTAAAAAAATTTATGTACGAATTATATCGTTGACTTGGACATAAAGACAACGACGGGCTCACCAACTGTCACGTTGTCCTGAAAATATCTTCGGTGAAAGGAGGGTTGAGAAGGGACTCAATTGTTAGTCCTCTCTCTACCCCTGTATTGGGTATTGCGTGAAGATATTTTTATTTAGTTGATTTTTCTCTATTTAGGTGTTCTTTTATAAATAGTTTAAAATATTCCGAACGTTTTTAACTGTATTTATAGCCCAGATCAAAATCCTGCACAAATCGCGGCTATCTGTTAATATACGTGCAGCCCGCCAGCGACTGAATAAAATAAGCAAAATTATGAAAACTTAAACCTACGCTGCAAATCGTGATATTTGAACTCGGGTTTGGAACTATTTGGAATCGCGAACGCACCGAACGAGTTGAGGCGGCGGCGTTTGTAACTTTTTTCAGTTGTTTTTATTTACTGCGGCCCACCTTCAGCTCATAATTTGTCCGAGCGGTCCCTGGTCCCAGTTAGTCTGTGCAACCCTGGTCTAGATGATAACTTTGAAATGAAATACTGCGGTTTGTAATACCGCACAAGACAAACAATTATGCGATGAATATTAATATTTGTAGTAGAGTTTTTTATATGAATATTTATTACGTAAATATAAATGTATGTAAGTTACACTGGAGCATTATAGGATTGTCGGAAGTCTGAAGACAGGGGAAGGACTAAATAATCCTCAACTCCGGTAACTTGTTCTATCATCGGGAGGGCGACCATCTGTCCCAAGGAGGTGTCTGGTTTATTGTCCACAAGTCTCTTCAGCAGCGTAATCAGAATCGAAGTTGTGTCGGGTAGGGTTGCGTACCTTGTACTCAGAATTACCAAGCGGTATTCGCTGAAGGTTATACAGGTATATGCACCAACTTCTGCCCATCCCGATGAAGGAGTGGAAGCAATGTATGAGGTTCAAGCAATTTCTAGAGGAAGCAATTTCTAGAGCCATACATTGCTTTTAAAATCCACTATACGGTGCTGATGGGAGACGCGACAAGCTGATAGTGGGGAATTTTGGAGTCCGGATACCAAGGAAAACTCTGAAACCCAAGAGGCCAACAGCTGACCGACTTCATGGAGTATATATGATGAATTCCTTTTCCAAAAGAGGCTCCACAGAAAGTTCCATAAAAAATGAAGGGGGTCTATGTTATGTAGTTTACTTTTGATAGGCTGTAAAGAAGAAGTATATTATACCGTTGACATGGAAATTATGACGGCGGGAGGCTTACCAACTGTCAATTTGACCCATAGACGCTTTGGTGAAAAGTGGATCGAAAGGATATAATAGACAAGATCCCTGTCGTTGTTGGGAAAATGCGTGAACGGTGGGTACAAGGTTAGCATTCAAATAATTTTGGAGCCAACAAAGGTAAACTTTATATTAATTAAAATAAGAATGACCACATCAAACACATAAAACATAACTACATATGAACATCCCGAAAAGACTCATTCGTTCTCTTTTAATAAATACCATAACTTGACTCATTAGTATTTATTTTTTAACTTCACATAATTCCTAGGTAGAGGTCTAGACGATTAAGTCCTTTCGACCCACATTTTACTAGAGCTTTTGTGAGACAGTGGACAGATGGAGAACTTTTTTGCAGTCTTAATGTCTACTACCAATGATAATAATTTTACATAAGTTTTTAAAAAATCCATAGGTACCAGTCTTAGGGATCGAACTCGGGTCTCATGACTCGAATTCCGATCACCTAACCACTTGGCTATACTAGAGTGACGAATATAATACCATTCCAAATTAATTTATTATTTTTTATCTGGGAATTGGGTAATTTTGGGGGTTCATAACTATTTCGAGTAATATTTCGAAACAGTTCGGAAATAAGACAGTGATAGGCTCACCACCTATCACATTTTCTGTGCGAGCCTTACATTTCTTGTTCTTGCCTCCGCAATCTCAGGTATATGTCATTTATTTACCCAGATATTGTAAAAAAGGTGAAAACTACTTACTTGCCTTTTAAGTTTACAATTAACTATAGAGGCAATAACCTTTTAAACTACAATGCAAATTATGCATTGTTATCGAATCCTGTGACCACACAGGGTTATCTTTATCAATGCAAAATATGTGGAATCATTACATAAGGTGACACAACAAATGAATACCAACTATCTGTATATTTAGTTGCAAACTGTGAGCATAACTCAAAATATTTACACTACTTTATATTTTTTAAAGAAAACAATGGAACAAATTTATTTTTTTTATGAACATTTATATCGCACATTGTTTTTGTTGGCATATCAGCAACTGTAAAGCTGACAAAGCCTAACTCTTAGGAATATACTTCACTTCCATACATAAGTGAAAAGTTATCCATTAGTAATGGCATGTAAAAGTCAGTGAATGGTAGGAGAGGGCAATTCTCCCATAAGGATTTATCATAATCAATGTGCTTGGTGTGCTTTGCAATTGTTGTGCCCGATAAACGGTATCTTAGACACTGCTGCCTGTCACCAGGCTCCTTAATTTTTATCTTGTTTGTTTTGAGATGGTTATCGCTTATGGTTACTTTGTGGTTAATAAGGATACTATGCCTATTAGCCACCCTAATTTTATGCATAATGATATGAATGTCAATGCAGAAGTATCAGATTAGCTTGTTGCACAAATTAGTAAAGTAACAAAAAACATCTTTTTCTATTATGCAGTGTAAATGGTAAAAATTAATTCAGTAAAATTTAAATACAAATAACCTTAAAGCTTTTATGTAATTAATATAAGACGAATGAAATCAGATGTAATAGATACTTGATTAAATTAACCAAGTATTGTTATAATCCAGACTGTTGAATATGAGAAGTGCAACTGTTTTAACATATAATTGACTCCAGATAGAAACTACAAAAAAAGATAACTTATCAAATTCATGTGCATGTGTGTTCAAAACAACAAAATCAAATTAAAGTTATCAGTCAACTCAATTATTAAGAGATTAGACATTTTCATACATGAAGGCACCTTTAAAATTTGGTATCTCAATATGAAATATTATCTAATTACCTTGGAAGGTTCACTGTAGGACATATATGACACATGTAACAAGCAGATTGGCAATTGCTCTATAAGCACCACAAATACTGCAGCCCATCTCCAGTCTATTGTATTGTGCTTTGCAGGCTTTTCCCTTAGTCATCTCTTATGAGATCCTCAAGAAAGCAGTTATATAATCTTATGTTATAAAGACATGGCAAAATTTAACAGTTACCGTAATTCAAAATGGTTTAAATATTCAGTAATTGCTACTTGACATATACATCTTTTGTTAGCTTGAGGACACTAAGGTGAATCAGGCTTACCACCTGTGTTTTTTATTTATCTTCTGATCTTATCCAATATTTACCATCTATATTTACTAGTATACTTATTACAATCAGTATATATACTTACTGCAAGGCTGTCCTATTTTTGTAACAAAAGTAATGTGCATTCCTGGCGAAATTTTAACAATTTCACCGGTTGCAAGTCCAGTGTAAAGTTCACCGTTATAAACACGTAAAGCTTCAGGTCCTATTATCTTTTCTTTATACATTTGCTGTGCATTATTTAAATCTTCATTTGGTGTTAAAGCTCCATCTCTAGGTAGAGGTGGTTCAATCCTAAAAAAATACGTTTATGATTTTCACATAACGGTAAATTGCAGCCAAAATAAAATTGAAACTTACTCGATTTTTGTAAACTTTGTATAAGGAGGCAGATTAGGAAGAAGAAGAACTACTGCAACAAATAATGTGAAATATAATATTAATTTAATTATTCGTTTCATAAGTCCCATATTTATGGTTGTATTGAATTCCGTCTGCACCAAAAGAGAAAGCTTTATAAAAAATAACAACAAACGGCGACACGTCCTGTCCTTTCAGTGTCAGAGGTTGGACAATGGACTTTTGATTGGACTCAAAAAGAATATAACTAATTGGACTGTTGAACATAATTAAATACTATAATTTATGGTCAAAATGTTGGAAAGTTGTAATGTTGCCAGAAACCAATGATGGCAAGTTAAGCGACCGTTCGCCGTCATTAAATTAAAAATCTAAAATTACGACTAGCGACTAGTAAACGGCAAAATGGCAATTTTGGAAATATAAATTACTTTAATGAAACCATATTTTTTATTGTAGAAACGTCAATGGTAAGTAATTGACTGCCCCGTGCATTGCTGCATTAAAAGCAATTATTACGCCTTTGCATTAGTCGCTTTGTGTACGGTGCTTTTAAGAATATTTTTTTCACAATAAATAGGTAAAGATAACTTTTATTCCATGTAGGTTACTTTGGAGCGTATTTCTAATTCTTACTTTGTAATGGTAAGCAAATAAACTTCACCTACGATAAAATTCAATTATTTTATCTATTATAATCAATTATGTTATCAATAATTATATTATTACGAATATTTTTTCCACCAATTCATCTTTTACCTTGAAAATTATAAATAATGTTGATGGCTTAAGTACTAAAAAAGTCATTGTTAAACTACCTTATATATTTCTTTAGCTAACATAGGTAAGGAATGTCAGCCAAAATATTTGCACTGGTGACTGCTGTTGATGAAAATTCGTCACCCTGCGAATAATATTGTGATAGCTTTTCTTTTCTTGTCTATAATTTAACAAAAACCATATGTTTTTTTTAACCAATACAAACCATATAATACAAAAAATATAAATAAAATATCTTCACGCAATTCCCAATACAGGGGTTGACAGAGGTCTAGTCTAGACAATTAAGTTCCTTCGATCCACCTTCCACCGTAGATATTTTCGGGACAACGTCACAGGTGGTGAGCCCGTCGCCGTCTTTATGACCAAGCCAACGATGTAATTCGTACATAAGTTTTTGAAAACCCCATTGGTAAGAGCCAGCCACCTGGGGATCGAACTCGGGTGTCTTGATTAGAAATTCTAACCACCCAACCACTCGGCTATCGTGACTTTTCCATATAATACAAACCATATAATATTTAAAGAATTAGTAAAATTTATCCCAGAACACATTGTAAAAAATATTAGGTCCTTACATATGAAATTAGCGTTTTGTAGGACTGACTACACTTTGATCTGAAATATCATTAGAGTTTTAAAAACAGTCATTCATTAGTTTTTTCTTAATTATTTTTTTCTCTGGCGTCGCTTAGTGTCGCATGGAAAACATGAAATATTGGTATGTTTACGAGTACATAAACAAAAAAGCTCGATATTTGGGTACCTCACGAGCTCACTGAAAGAAACCTAATGAACTGTGTTCTCATTTGTGATTCTTTATCGCGTCGTAATCAAACCATTTTTGAAGAAACTGACAACGGGTGATGAAAACGTTGTGGTCAAAAGCCGGTCAGGTTTCACAGACTGTGGTGAAACCCGGGATAATTCGCAACAAGGTGATGCTGTGTGTGGTGGGATTGAAAAGGGCATTATTCATTAGCTGTAACCACTAGGCAGGACCATCGATTCTGAACTCTACTGCGAACAACTGATGAGATTAAAGCAAGAAGGTGACATAAAGCGGCCGGAATTAATCAAGAGAAGGGGTGTGGTTTTTCATCATTACAACGCAAGACTTTACCCATCTTTAGCCACTCAGCAAAAATTAACAGAGCTTGACTGGGAGGTATAAATACATCCGTCGTATAGTCCCGACTTTCAGATTTCCACCTGTTTCGCCACCTTCAGAATTCTTTAGGCAGTGTTAGGTTGACATCACGAGAGGACTGCCAAAACCAATTGTCGCGGTATTTTGTTCATCCTCAAAATTTCTATAGCAATGGGATCGGCAGAGACACTTCTTTCCACTTGCTACGATCCTTACATACTTGTTTCGCTTCGTCCACTTTTATTATTCCCTTCATACATTCTCTTCGGTTTAGGGTACTCATGACCTTTTTTCAGGATGTCTCTGATTTGGTCTCGAAACGTCCGCCTAGGTCTTCCCCTTCCTACACTTCCATTCACTCTTGCCTTTTATACTTTTTTCCTCAATCTTTCTTCATTCATTCTCTCGACATGGCGAAACCATCTCAGCATACCTTTCTCAATTTTAGTTACTTCATCTTCTTTCAGACCACAACGTTACCTTATCTTACTATTCTTTATCCTGTCACTCAGTTTAACTTCTATTATACTTCTTAACGCTCTCATCTCAACTGCATTTACTCTGCTTTCATGTTTCTTCTGCCATACCCTTGTTAGACCAAACGAAGCCTTGTTAGACACAAAGCTCCATTCACCATGTTTCCTGCATTCACTCTCCTTTCAATATCACTTTCACACTTTCCATGTCTTGTAAACTTTGTATCTGGATATACACAAACTCATTCAACTATTCAATTTGTTCATCTCAAATAATAATATTGAATGTAGATATTTATGTATGGAGATATTTACATTTATATTTATTTATGTATTATGTACGCGCGCAATCTAACTTCTAGTAACCATTCTCCTAACGCAGGTCTTCTGGATTTCTGAACAAATAAGCAGTATCCTTGCACAGACTATACCTTGTTACAATTTTTCCGTATGCTTTATCTGTGTACATAAATTATTGAATAAAATAAGGTAATTCTTGAGTTTAGGGAATTCAATTGTTTAGAATTGTATAAACTGATGTTTGATATGATTATCATAAATAAGTAATCTTTAAATTTACGTTTTACATTTGAAAAATTTTTATTTATTATTCTGTAACAAACACTACTTACGAAACAAAGTTTATTTCGCTGATATATTGTATCTCAGTCAATCCAGATGTAACCAAACGATGCAATATACACAATTATAAAAATTTGAGATAACAAACGTAATTTCATTTGTATTATTCCATCAAAACAGTTAAAGTTTTCCTTTCTCCTTTTTCTTATGGCTTTCCTTAATTTAAACTTAACAGTACTTCTTCTTTCTTAGATTTATCAACTTAACAGTAACATTTTATGTTGATCTGATGAGAGGTTGACAAGAGCAAATATCGACTCACTGTATTCGCACGATTCTGCACTACACATCGATTAAAAATCAATGTTTACGAACTAAGAAATCGATTATTCGATTAATTGATCTCAGATCTCCATCCCTACTTTCTCTTTTATTCTGTGCATCTGCCATTTAGGACGTCTGGTTGCATTTTAGTGATCGAAAAATATATATTTTCGAGATGGGTCACGCAAATATTTGGTATTCCCACCCTCGCAGATATGGACAAGGATCTCGTTCATGGTAATTTAATTTACTTAAGTAATTGTTCAATAATGTACATATTTTTATGGTTATAATAACACGTGTTCTATGAATAAAATTCCAGTCGAGCTTGCTCTAACCGACACGGGCTGATTCGCAAATACGGTCTGAACATTTGCAGACAATGCTTCAGAGAATACGCGCATGACATTGGATTCAAAAAGGTAATGTTATGTTCAGTTGTCTTTTTTCAATGAATTATACAAGTGCAATATTTTAGTCTGTTATTTAAAATATCTTAAAAATGATTAAATACAATGTTAGTGTGAATTACAGATATTGTCTAATTTTTGATTTCTATTATTAAGGTGTGAAAACCGATTTGGCACTGAAACCATCATAGTGCTGATTATTTTTTCTTGTGTATTTCTTCCTGCTATCTGACAAGAGTCTTTACTATTTTCAAATAAAATGTATATACATCTTCTCGCCATTCCCAATATATAGGTAAACAGACGTCTAGTTTATTAAGACCCTACGACCCACCTTCCACTAAAGATATTTTTGGGACAATGTGAAAGGTGGTGAGCCCATCGCCGTCTTTATGTCCATGCCAACAATATAAATGGCACATAAGTTTTTTTTAAATCCATTGGTATGGACTCTTGCCAACTGGGAATCAAACTCTGGTCTCTTGACTTGAATTCCAATCACCCAACCACTCAGCTATTGTGCTATATTTAAAGATTTCCTTTACAATTTTTTTAGCATTAGAGTCAAATTGCCATTTATCAAACATCCTTTTCTACTTCATGTGCTTTTAGTGATTTATGTTTAATACTTCATATTAAAATGTGCATTGTTATGAGTATTTGTTTAAATATGCTATTTTTATTGTTACTGTATTTTTTAAATATGCTATTTTCTTTTGTTTCAGCTTGACTAAATGGTTAATATCTAGGATAATAAACTTTTAAAAGAAATAGACTTTTATTTTTCTCAATAATTCTTCATACACTGTCTAATACTAGATTAGTTGATGTCTATGCTATGTAGTCCTTTCAGTCCACTTTTTATTATTTGGAACCACATAATACATGGTACACCTGTCTTAATACATAAGCCATAAATTGAAATTGTACTTAGATTAGCAAGCCCTCATCTTGAGGATTGAACTCTGGATAAGAAATCTGATCACTTATTATCATGGATGAATTAAATAAAAAAAACATATTTCAGTATTATAAATATTATATTAAATTCAAAAAGTACAAAAGTATAAAATATAAATTACATATTACATCTTATATTATAATTTTACTTAAAATATCAAATTATTTTGATTCTTGACTTATAGAGCTTCTATGCTTCATCCAAATCTCTGAAAAAAATTATGTGCTTGTTGTAAACATCTTTTAAATCTTACTATTATATCAAGATTGCAACTGTTGGGCAAACAAATTCTATAGAATGGTTAGCTAAGGACACAATACAATAAATGGTGCACATCAGAGCAAAACAGCAGACAGGAGCAGTGGGCTGGGAAACTTATCTTCTCTTCTGTCACATACAAAATATTTTTTTTATATTTTACTTTTTCCACATTCAATATTTTATTGTACTTACATTATAATATAACAATTAGATACACAAATTGCATAAAACAATTTCAATCAAAACAAGTTCATCATACAATCTGTATGATTTAATATTGGGGTTTTGAAATACCACTTGAGCCTTTATTGTATGCATAAATAATATTGTTATGCGATGTGGCATTTCCTTTTACTCATGTGGTTTTATTCTTAAGAGGCGACTATGGGAAAGCCTTTGATGTTCTATGAAATGGGAACTGATAAATATGATTAGTTAAATAGCTGGTCTGTGTACCACATAAGCCTGAGCTGCAATATATATTAGGCTGGATGGAACTACACTGCTTCACTAGAATACGTACATTTAATTAGAGGTAAAAAAATTCACACGCCATTCTCTATACTGGAGTAGACATAGGTTTAAAGAATTGTTTCGACCCACCTTTCACTGAAGACTGGACATGGAACTAGACATGGGATTTAAAGGTCTTATGTTTTTCATTTTGTTCCAACTGAGTCTGACAAGATTTTTGTAAAAGTTACTTACCTGCGTCATACCAGCAAGTAGAGCAAAGATGCTACGTTGAGGTGGTCGGCAATGTTTCTTTCCACCTTCAGCACAACATAGATTTGGGAAACAGTCTACGCTCGAACTGCATCGTTGCGGGAATGGATCGTGTTTAGGCGGTGGCGTACACTGAAGATATTGTTCAAATGATCTCAGTGCTAAAAAAAATGATAATGATTTTTATTCGATGTCATTACAGATTATGAACTGAAAAAAACTAACTTACTCTTTTTTCACATATGAAATATGTATTATACGAAGTAATATATTAACTTATACAATACTAAATCTTAAACTAAATCGAATTAAAACATTGCCTAGTCAAATATTTAAAGGTTGTTACATTTATATTAAAAACTTAAAATCGTACTGTTTGGCATAAGTGTTATACAATTTAGCCACTTGCAGAAATAAGGATTTTGTCTATAATTAGTTGAGTGAGACAATGGAATTGAGAGACAAAGATGTCGCCACCAAAAAACAGCTCTCGTAGCGTATATTAGTTATGATGCATACTCAGGAATACTACGCACGAAAATGCTATGGAGTACCTTTATAGCCTTTGTTACTAAAATTTGAGGTAGACCTAATGAACCCAAAAGCTTTCTTAAAAATTGAATCAATATGAATGTACTGAAATAGGATCAAAAATTTAGGTTTAAGATTTTGGTTCTTCAGGCCGTGATTATATCTAACAACGGCGATTTTACGAGCAAATTTCATAGAAAAGCATTTATTAACATTCAAATCTAGCCTACTGTGTGAACAATACTGCTCAAATTTACCAAATCATCTTTAATCGGTATACTATCACCAATATCATTCTTTCTTTTAGACATATTGACGTTAAAATTCCAAATAAAAAAAAACAAATAATTATGGCTCTAACAGATTCCTGTGGTACATCGGAGAGAATAGAAATCTTTGGCGATGAAAATCCATTAACTACCAATGTTTGAGTTCTATTTTTATATAAGAAGTAAACCAACCCGAATAAGTACAAAACATAGTAAAAACAGGTTACAAACGGCCACCCTTGTATTTGCTGAAAAGCCCTATACACTATGCACTATACACTATAGCCCTATGCACTATATTTGATAGATAGAACAGAAAGGTAATTTGTCTTCCATAGCACGTATTTTAAGTGAGAATTATTTTGTGCAATTTAAATTTTTTCTTAGGTAACTCTTTGAGATGAGGGCTATTATACCACACAAGGTACTGACTTGAATTAATGGTATATAAATTTATCACAGAATCATCAAGTGAATTCGAGTAGAGATCCGAGTTTGATCTCTAAGGCTTGTACCAATCGGTTTTTTCAAGAACTTACACGATTTATATCGTTGACTTGGATATATAAACGGCGACGGGCTCACCACCACGTGGCCCAAAAAATGTGGAAGGTGGGTGAAAACGACTTAATTGTCGTATTTTAGATAATAAAATATTTTTTTTTATATTTTATAATCGGTGTTTTATATTATAACGTTTGTTGACTGTAAATCGCACTATATTTGAGTCAAAGAAATAATTTTGACAAATCATGAAGGTTCTGAAACGTCGGTAGTCTTAGCCCGATTGATTTTTGGAAGGTTAAAATCACTAAAATAAGTAACCAATAATAAAAAAGAATAGAATTGTTTTAGCAGGAGTGTGTAGCTTAGATTTACATATAGGACAACAGTGGCGTACAAAATATATAAGCAATACTTCCAAAGAGAATATAACCACTTGTACCCTTACCCGAATATAGTGAAAAATTAATTGAATAATATCATTTAAAATGTCTCCTTCTTTATGTACTTTGTTATAAATGAAACTGATTCAAAAAATTGTGTTTTAACATGTGTTGGACTTTTAAGTAAAATAATATTACGGAGGGAATCAGATTCTAAGCTACTGTTATTGGTTATGGCCCAATGAGGAGCAATTCAATCTATTTTGAAGGCATCATAAGAACCGATACCCCCATAGACAATGGGTGAAACCTTTTCTTTTTCTTAAATTCAATGGTATTAAACATTTTGATGGTGTGTTTAGAATAATCCATAAAAAGATATAAAATATCCTTACACCATTCCTAATACAGGGGTAGACAGAGGTCTAGTACAGACAATTAAGTCCCTTCGACCCAACTACCACCGAAGATAATTTGGAACAACGAGACAGGTGATGAGCTCGTCGCCGTTTTTATATCCAAGCCAACGACATGACCCGTACATTGGTTTGGAAAACTCATTGGTACGAGCCTGCCACCTGGGGATCGAACTCCAGTTTCTCGACTCGAATTCACCCAACCACTCGGCTATCGTGACTTTTAGATATAAATAGATAGATATAAAAAGATGTTATTATAAAATTATATTGCATCAGTCCGCACGCAAAAATAAAAGGCATATGTAACGAAGTCCAAAGAGAAGACTTGCACTTCTTCAATGGTATATTTTATATTACCAGCCGCAGATAGTTTCCAAGATATAGTTTTTTTGATTGTAGATGCCAACTTGTGGTATTGAAGACATATCCTTTCCGCATGGTATCCGGATGTTCTTTTGTGTTAGAATTGAAGCAGTTTTATTCCATTAAGTCAAACTTACGTCCGTCTATGGCGTTCGCGACAGGCACGAGGTCTAACCGCGCGCGAGCCGTGCGACAGTACGAACGTGTACCGTCGGGGCAGCAAACGCGGGGCCAGCAGTCTGCATCAGACTTGCACGACTGCACGTCAAACAGTAGCTCGCCCAGTGGTGCCGTTGGACATTCACGCGGAATTACGCCCAGAATTGCTGCAAATTGTTTGAGAATTACCAATTTACATAACTATAACATTGTAAATGCCTAAGTGTTTCGCACGCTCTAATGGAATTCAAAAATAAAATCTACCTATGGAAAGCTACACACATAATCAGTTAGTAACATAGACAGTATATTTTTAGTAATGATCCCTACGAAAATAATGTAACCCTAGGTACCGAAAAATTTTCTATAAAAGTTATTATTTGCTTGCGCCATTTTATTTTTGTTAAAAATTATTAACACAGATCAGTTTTACACTTAACATTCAACAATGTATAAGTGTAAAAATCAAGGCGAATAAATATCGGCGGACAGGTCACTATTCAATGAAATATAGCGTGCGCTGTTTCTATTTGTTTAAGAAATAATTTTATTTACTTAACGACAGTGTTATGAGTTTGTGCACCACCCGCTCATAAAGATCCTTCATTCTCTGTCACAGTTAGTTAACTCCTCAAATTACAGGAAAAAAAGGATCTACCACCTATTCTCAAAATTTTCTTTTTGAATGACTATGGGCATAGCCATAAACACAATCAACGCAGATCGGGATCTCAATAGAACTACTATTTACAGAGGCCTCAAAGTCATCTGTTAAATTATGCAGTGGCAGGTGCTGTCTGGATCCTAAATATAGAACTATACTAAATTTTATATGCCCCTCCCAAAATATAGTTTTTATTAGTGAACCTATTTTGCTTTACTGGAAGCTTTGTCATATATTGAATCCCATAATTAAACCGATACTGTACTTATATTGTCTGATGCTCACAGCTGTTTGCAGGATATTTTGAAACCTCTGTTTCATGCTAAAGATAATTTCTGTGTAACGCTACACATAACAGGGACAAATAATGTATAAAAGACACTGCGAGGTTAACGTGGTTCCAGCTCGGATTTCAATTCGTAGTGGAATCTCTAGAAACTTCCATGGCAAGGACGTCATCTGGCTGGTATGCATCGTTTACGACAAATGCTTTGCGCGTCATTTGCGATACCATACTAGACAGGATATGTTAAATTCTTGGAATGATCTGTGGCAGGAAGTAGGGCTCGAAAGGTGAAAATATTATGATCAAATCCATCTATTACAATTAAACCATGCATTTATAATGTCGTTGTTTTCGTAAAGCGTTATTCGTTATCACATAAATTTTAGGACATGTGTGGTTTTCAGTGTTTTTGGCCAAACTTCTTATCAGAAATCACTGCTCTCTGCTGGATGAAGGCCATCTAGAACTTTTATTATTTTGATGTGCCTTGTTAAAAATCACATCATATTTACAGTACGTGCAAAATTGAGGGGTGGTAAACAATACTGCCCCCCAATTTCGCACGTCCAGTAAATGTTAAATATTTATTGAATGGTATACACTCCATTTATTAAAACCCTTGTGACTTACAAAATGCATGATTCTTACATACTGTATTGTTCTTATATTTCCAGTTACTCAACTCAATATAATAACTCATATAATAAACAAATATAATACTCAACTCGTTTTCAATCAACACATGCGAGTAAAATATTCTTTTCGTCTTTATTTTCAGTATGTATATACACCTATTCCTTGTACGCCATAAAGTGTCGTGACCATGTAAAAATTGGTAAATTTATTTTAAGAGAATTATTGAGTTTTAAATGGATTATAAATTGGTTAATAAATTCAAAGAGAAGCAACAGAGCCATAGAATAAGTTAAGTTAACAATACTTATTACCACTTATTATAATATTAAGATTGATTTTTGTTCTTTTACGACGACGTTCGAAAGACGACTTCCGGTTTCCATGGTATCGTCAACTCTTAGGTCCAGGGATCAATTCGCGGTCGGGTCAATATAGAAAACACTTTTTTTTCATTTTCTCAGGCCTGGGTGCTTGGGGTACCTTCGTTGTTTCTGATTCAATAGCTCAAGTTCTTAAGCTGCTTACAAAGGAGGAAACCGTAGAGTCGTTGGACTTGGCGATTCCCGGTGGGGATGCGCGGACTTGGCGATACCAGGTGGGGATGCGCGGACTGGGATGCATGGACTGGGCGATCCCAAGAGGGGATAATTAAACCAGTGAATAAAATATTACGGCTGTGTTAATTTGTGGTAAATGTGAAGTTTCTTTTCACTGTTTTGTGAATCGTGAATGCTCTGTTTTGGTTCATTAATGAAAGTGATTTTCTTTGATTTTCATTATTTGTGTCATGTAGAGACATTCAATGTTGTAAAGGTAGTGACGCTATGATTAAGTCTAGCTATTTGAATCAAAAGAAGTAGTTTGAAGAGAGAGTTTTTATCGACCCAAGAGTAAAAAAAGAGTTTGTTTCTTTTGTGGTAAAGAGTCAAACTGAGGTACCGTGCGAGAGTTTTCTTTTGTTTCAGAATAACACACGAGGACGCGTGCTTCGTAGGATGGCCGTGTCGCAGAATCAAGATAAGGCAACAATTTTGGTTACGACGCCATCTATTAAAAGGTCGATACAGGAAGTGACAGAGCGGGTTTGTCAATGTCATTTGATATAAAGTGTCTTCAGAATATTCTGGGGGCTTCAGTTACGAAACGGACGGCAGTGTGAACGGACATCTTCCTGTACCGAACTTACTGCGTTTTCACCCATTTAGATCAGTTTTCTGATGTGGCTCAAGACGGATTTAACAACGAGTTGCCTCATGTGGCCTACCCTACGCCGACATATGTAACAGTGATTGCTTCAAACTACTATGGTATAAAAAATCTTACGTTGATGTGATTGTTGTACGGTTGGCCGTGGAGCTGGCTCCCCTTTTACACAGCGTCCTTGACAACACACCTGGTCTGGACCGCTGCTTGCTCGACACTGGGAATTCTTTTCGCAAGGGATCGGAAATAGTATCACAGGTGCCGGATTCTTCGGACATACAAATTTCTGCGTCTTGCCTGCGTTACAAATAAGTGGTACAATTTTAAATAAAGCGATGAAAGGAATCTGTAGATCTCTGACCGTCATAGTCTGGTTATTTTTTGTATGACAATTTTATGGCAACAATATTTTTATGGTCACGCATTACCCAATACTTGGGTAGTCTAAGGGCTTTTTAGGTTTCCGTCCCTCGTTTGATAGGCCTGTCGACTTGTCCACATTTTCGTGTTCAATCCAACGGCACATTATAAGTACTTACATAGATAAACATTTTTATTAAACATATACTATCGAGTTCAGTACAAATATACAAAAATAGATAAAATATCTTCACGCCATTCTCAAGTCAAGGGTAGATAAAGAAGAGACAGAAGTTTGGACAATTAAGTCGTTTTGACTCACCTTTTAGCGAAGATATTTTTGGGACAACGTGACAGTTGGTGAGCCCGTCTTTATGTCCAAGCAAACGATATAATTTATACATGAGTTTTTAAAAAACCCATTGGTACATGTCTTGGGGTTCGAACTCGGGCCTCTTGACTCCAATTATGATCACCGTACAACTAGGCTATCGTTAGTCATATTTATGAAATTGTTTGCTAAATATGTATATTCAATTCGATACAAAATTGAATTATAATTTAATTTAATTCAATCTATAAATCACACGGGGAAGACGAAAAGGAGTAGTTAAAAAAATTACATTTATATGACGTACTGTCCATTTGTCACCTGATGGAAAGTAAACCATCCAAACCATCGAAGCACGCCCTTATCCATTTTTGAGATAAGGTCATCTTTCAAACCTGCCATATTGCGAATCTCTTCGTTTCGCTTTCGGTCGGCCATTGTAAGGCCGCACATTTTACGAAGAGATCGCATCTCCACTGCATTCAACCTGCTTTTGTGCTTCTTCTGGCATACCCAGGTTTCGCTGCCATATAACAAAGTCGGTACCAACACTGCGTTATGTATTGCAAGGCGTGCACTTTTCACAACGCCTTGCCTTTTGATTAACGCAGTCAGGGCACCATTGACTTTGTTCCCGGCAGCGACACGCCTGTCCACATCTAAATCACATCTTCCATCCCGGCTAAACGCACTCCCCAAGTATACAATTTCATTCACCTGTTCTAGACATTCCTGATTTACCCAAATTTCGCACTTCGTTCTTTCTTCGTCCCTTTCAAATACCAGAACCTTAGTTTTATTAGCATTCAAACGGAGACCATTAATTTCACATTCTTCTTTCATACACGTGACTAATGCCTGCAGTTCTGCCTCTGATGGTGCTGTAAGCACTGCATCATCACCATAAAGCAGACAATTTACTTTTATGTCACCCAATTTCACACCCAAACAGCTATCTTTCAGCTTCTGTAAACAGCTGTCGAGATACAGTATGAACAGCCAGGAAGACATGACACAACCCTGTTTTACGCCCGTTTGGACGCTAAACATGGGTGACAGGTCATGCCCTACCGCACACAGGCTTTACAGTCACAGTAAAGTGACTGCACAGCCCTTAGCAATCGACCATCCACACCATACCTCGGCAACAGTTCCCACATTTTCTTCCTTACAACCTTATCAAATGCTTTCTCAAGATCCACAAAAGCACAGAAAATCTTCTGGTTAGCAGCCAGAAGCTTCTCCGTAATCATGCGGAGAGAAAACATTTGATCCGTGCATCCTCTTCCAGGTCTAAATCCGCATTGTGCCTCCCATAGAAATCTTTCCGATTTATCTTGCATCCTACGTGTCAAAACCTTCGAGTAAACTTTACTTGCTAAACTGGTCAAGCTGATCGCCCGACAGCACCCGCAGTCATAATGTGAACCTTTACCTTTATATAAAGGCACAATGACCGCGGATCGCCAATCATCCGGAACAGCCCCCGTTCGCCAGCACAAATTGCACAGCAGATGAAAGCTGTCCCAGACGCGTGGCCCACCATACTTGTCCATTTCAACAGTAACTCTGTCTAGTCCCGCAGCCTTACCACATTTCAAACTTCTAATCGCACATTCAATCTCTTTCATACTGATGACCTCAGTGTCATCGAGGTCCGAGTCTGGCGTACCAATCACGGCGTCACCCCCGGATCCCCCACTAAGATCATCACACGCATACATCTCTCTATAAAATTCGCTCCATCGCTGCATGACGTCCGATTTTTCTGAGAGGACGTCATTGGTTCCCGAAAGCACTTTATTCATTCTTAAGGCTGTCGCACCACTCCGGGTCGCTCCAACTTCTTTCCAGAAGAGTTTGGAGTTCTCCTTGAAGTTGTGCGACAACCTTTCGTCCGCTTCCATTCTACTCCTTTCACGCACTTCCTCAATCAATGCTTTAGTGTGAACTTTCTGGAGCTTATATCTTTCTTTCCTCTTCTCTCTCATATCCTTATCATTACCAGAGGCCAAGTAGTCTAACCATGCTTTCTTCTTCTTTTTTACAGCTTCTTTCACTTCGTCATTCCACCATGCATCACCCTTTTTACTACTACCTCTTTTCACAGTTCCACACACGTCTTCCGCTGCACTAACCATTCCATCTCTAAGGCTCTGCCATATTTCTTCCGCACATTCTTTCCTGACACCAATGCTGTCCAGCTTTGCTACCCTTGCTTGATATTTATCCCTAGTGTCCGCTTCCTGAAGCTTCCAGCTTCGGATGCTACCGACCGACTGTGGTTCTGGTATCGCCGTCCGGTGGCGCCAACCCGCGAACAGACCCCTAAATCTAGTAATCACTAGATAGTGATCCGTTCCCAGGTCAGCACCTCGGAACACTCGCGTATCCATCACCTGTTTTCGCAGTCGGTCATCCACCAGGAATAAATCGATCATACTTCTCTTATTCTCTCTTGTTCTAGTATACATATGGATTTTCTTGTGACTAAACATAGTGTTTGTCACAAGAAGACCCTTTTCCTTGCATACAGCCAGTATAAGCTTGCCAGCATCGTTAACCCTTTTATCGCCAAACATCCCAAGCACCGACTCGTACCCTGGCCGAGCGGTACCAACCCATCCATTCAAATCACCACATACAACAATTCTTTCGTTTCCTCTAACCAAGTCTAGAACTTCTCTTACATTCTCCCAAAACTCCTCCAGCTCAGCTCTGGACGACGAAGCCACCGGCGCATAAACAGCCAAAAGGAATAATTTCGTCAGTCCCAATTTAAAGCGAACCCAGAGAAGTCTCGAGTTCATAACCTTATATTCAGTCATAACATCGACCAACCGAGACGACAGCAGCACCCCCACTCCCTGGCAGGCGCTCTCGCTCTGCGGGACTCCGGACCATAGAGCTAACGCCCCGCCAGGGAGCTCTTCAGTACCGCTGCCCTTCCGCTTGGTCTCCGACAAACACACGACATCTAATTCTCTTTCTTTCATTATTTCAATCAACTCATTCGTCTTATCTCTCATGCCTCCTCTAACATTCCACGTGCCAACTCTGCACTCCATCCTCCACCTTCCGCCGTGTCGGGCTGTGCGTGACGGGTGGCGGTCCCCATCGCCGCTTTGCGCGCTGCATTTCACACCAACGGGGACGAACTGGTGTGCGTCGCCTTGGGGGGACGCCCTAACCCTCGTTGGCATGGGTGCGCAGCTGTGTAGAATCGCAGCCCTGAAAAGGGCTGGCAGGGGTCGCGACGAGCACGCTTCTACAATGACGTGGAATTAATAAATGAATTGGGGAAGGCTGAAGGAGAATAAGGGTGGCCATCTGTTTATCAAACTCACTGGACGAAGCCCAAGGCACAACTTGCTTCTTGACATCGATATTTATCTTGATCGGATCTATTCTTGATCTTTGCTTCGGTCTTTGAATAATAATGTGTATTAAGATTGTCTGCACATATTAATATTTATTTATTTTGATAAAAATGTGAAGTGGTGAGTTGCCATCAATGATCATGTCAACGATAGAATTGTATATGAAGGTTTTGAAAACTATACCCCTGCTTTGGGAATGGCGTGAATAATAATTTAGATATGTAGTGTTCGCGTAAATATAAAAAATGGTCCAACCCCAGATTTCGATATTCGTGCGCACGTTCAATGGATTCCCTTAACCAATGACTAATTAGTCGTTACTGAGATTGCTAATTTTGAACGTAGCGATTCGAACAAATCTTTCATGTGGGAAAGGCCTATGTTCTATAGTGTTTTGTTGCAGCCCATTACGTATGATTTAATTAAAAAAATTATTCATTATGCAAATTGCCCTTAGCGGGATTTCTTACCAATCTTGGCGGGAGCTACAGGACTTGTGGCTGGTGTGTTCTGTACAGGCAGCAGCTGGAAGTATGGCCTCGGCGCTTCTGTTGTCGTCGTGGTTGTTGTTGGCGCTGGTGTTGTGGTGGTGGTTGTTGAACTGGTGGTACTCGGGGTAGTTGTAGTCGTTGTGGTTGTTGTAGTGGTAGTTGTAGTAGTACTAGTGGTGCTTGAAGTGGTACTAGGTATACTGCTAGGCTCGTCTACATTACTGTTTGATTCTTCACTATTTCTACAACATTTATTAATGATATCTAATGATTTGTGAAGGTGCAGTGAAAATGAGGATATGATTTAAAATGAATTGTTATATAGATAGAAGCTGCTACAATATTAGTCCAGTTTAGCTACAGCCAAATATCTTCTAGAAAGCCCAAAATATTAAGCAGTGCAAGGTTTATATCTAAATAAATAAATGTAAAGATCATATGCATTGCTCAGAACCCAAAGTAACTAAATGCAACATTATAAGTAACTATAAAATAACTTAAAATAAATGTTTAATCACGATAGCCGATTGGTTGGGTGGTCGGAATTTCGAAACAAGAGACCCGAGTTCGATCCGATCGATTCGATTCGATCCCCAGGTGACAGGCTCGTACCAATGGGGTTTTCAAAACTTATGTACTAATTATATCGGCTGACTTAAAGACGGCGACGGACTCACCACCTGTCACGTTGTTCCGAAAATATCTTCGGTGGAAGGTGAGTCGAAGGGACTTAATTGTTTAGACTAGACTTCTGTCTACCCCTGTATTGGAAATTGCGTGAAGATATTTATTTATTTTATTTTATAAAATAACACGTATATTATGAATTCAGAAACAGTATGTATACAGTATGTATGACCATAAGACCAGGGGCAATATAGAAAGGTGGTTTTCTTCATTTACCAGTCCGGGGATCGACCCGGGACTTTTGAGCTGACGACACCTTGAAAACGAGTGTGTAGGTACACCACTCGGTAGCTAAGGTTGACAATTTTCGGCACTTAGAAAAGTACACTTTTTAAATAACATTAGTCGCTTATTTGTAATGTAAAGTTACGATACGATGTTATATAACTCATTCTATAGCACTAGTGGCAAGTTGTGTTTGTGTTGCTTTTTAATTGTGAAATTTACACAGTTGGATTACTAAGTGGACATCGAATAACTTCAATGATATAAAAGATTATTAGCAAAGTTTTTTATAATAATCAAATCTTTTTTACGGGATTAGGGTGAAAAACGAGTTGTCACTCCAATTGTCGGTTAGTTGATACTGCGGCCCATGCCTATACTCAGACTTTCTTATTTCATTTTCTTTTCTGAGAATATAGTCTAGAGAATCTTCATCTACTTTTTCCCATTATGGTTGTAATCTAAACTAGAATGTAAATTAAAACTCCAAGCATATTTACTTGTTATGAAAATTTATCGTAAGCCTTGATGGCCTTTACAGATAGATTTGATCCACCGCTCACTTTTTTTAAGTTGCGTAGTGCTTTTTGACTCATGCATTGAGTGAAAACCTTGACAAGATTGACAAAATACAGATCTGTACCAAGTCTATTGAAAAAACAACCCCCAGCAAAAATTTAAAGAAAATATCACAAAAGAATGTACAATATATTTATATTTCTACGATACATTACCCAACAGATTTTTTATTAGATTCTAATGATATTTTATCCATATAAAATCATTAAACATTAACCGAACAAATTATTGGCGTCATGTATTAGCTATTTACACCGACTGTACAGATTACTTTAATTTGTAACTAACACTGAGAAATAGATAAATAAATAAAAACCATTTTGCCCGTTTCAATATTTCAAAGGCAAAATAATTTTTCAAAAACAAATTTATTCCTAATACTGATCTTATTTTCTTTCGCTGTACATGCACTGGATCTTGTCAACACACAATCTTGAGCATCTTGTTCTATACAATCTATCCTATAAGCTCAAGATTGAATTATGTCCCCTTAAGAAACCCTTAAATCGTGTGGCCCCGTAGTGTACAATACTATGTACCGTAGTTTACAGTACGTACAATAGTAGTAGTAGTACTACAAAATACCATTATAATGTAATGTGTACGAAGGTGTTTGGATACGATTGCAGCGACCAGAGCCGTTACAATGATTCAAGAAGGATACTCAGCGTTTTATGGGGTAACAGCTTTGTTTTTCGGACAGAGCTAAACAAAATGTTCGGAATAATAATTCCAAGAGACGGGCACCGTTGCCACAAGACCTAGTTCGGCTAGACTTCAAGCTACAACTGCTGCCGAAACGCTCTAGTGCCTGTCGAAATAGAACTATGACGACTCGGAAATAAAAACCTCGTCTTCGGCCGATAACAGGTACCCGTGTAAGTGATCAAACGATTCCAAATCGGTTACACGGAGATCAGCAAGTATCCAGACGATGAGTAGTTCGAATCTATTTACCAGGGATCAACGTACAAACCGTTCAAGGTTCTCTCGTCCACGTTTGGGGAACAAACCAGCGGGGGACGGTACTATTTACGGATGCTCCAAAGTGAAATTTCTTAGTGACAATCAGCGTATTAGGGCATGGAGGCAACTTCTCGACCGATTTACGGATGACTGAATTCATGAAATTTATGACCACGTCATTCGTTGATTTGAGGTAAGGTTAGCTTACATGGCAAAACTGACTTAACCATTATGAATGAAGGTAGCGTAACTTCACAGCGTTGCATAAAAAATGTTTTCATACCCCAGTCACCAGCAGTTCGTATTTAAATCCTATGGAGCATATGTGGGATCAATTGAAACGAAAGGGTGAAAACGAAGGGCGAACAAGAGATCCTCGACCATCAGCGGCTAATGATTGCAATAAAAACCACCTGGGAAGAGATCCCAGTTGAAAACGTAAGGCATTTTATCGAAAGCATGCAATCTAGGCTTTGGGAGTGCAGAGCTAAAATAGAAGTCTATTCTTAACTAAAAGCTATGATAAGTGCAAATATTTTAATATTTCAGCTAATTTCCATTGTTTGTTAGTTTTCTTATTTTACCGTCTATAAAAGTACATGTTTTACTGAAGTTCAATATTTTTTTAAGCGAGCATTGATTTTAAATAAACATTATTAATGTAAGCAAGAACATTGTTTTAATGTTACCTGAATAATAAATTTTTGGTCAATTTAAAAAAATATAAATAAATACATAAATACATAGGGACCACATCACATATATTGCTATAATCCCAAAGTAAGTAGCTGAAGTACTTGTGTCATGGAATCAGAAACAACGAAGGTACCGCAAACACCCAGACCCGAGAAGATGTAGAAAAGTGTTTTCTACACTGTCCTAATCGGAAATCGAACCCGAGACATCAGAGCTGGTGACACCATGGAAATCGGTGTTTGCGCCACTCATACACGGTGGTCGTCAAGTATTTATTAATTGTTTTATTTTTATGCTGCATAAAGAATACTTTGTGACCCCTATATAATTAATTGACATTAACAAATACAAAGTAAATATGAAAAGTATATTATGTATATATTAAATATACTAAGCTGTATACTAACCGAATAGCAGATGTCTTCAAAAGACCCTTTGTGCAAAAACCCTTGCAGCATAGGTGTTGTGTGCCCATCACTCGACATTCGCCATGCTTTCTGCACGGCAGGGGAAATAGGTCTAACCAACCACTACTGGTACGTACTGGTGGACAGGTCAATGACTGGCACTCAGCTGTGGAACATAAATATTACTTTAGTTATAAATAAATTACTATAGGTTTATTATTATAAGTCACGACAGCCAAGTGGGTGGGTGGTCGGAATTTCGAGTCAAGAGACACGAGTTCGATCCCCAGGTGGCAGGCTCGTACCAATGGGTTTTTCAAAAACTTATATACGAATTATATCGTTGGTTAGGACATAAAGACGGAATCGGGCTTACTAACTGTCACGTTGTCCTGAAAATATCTTCGAAGGAAGGTGGGTCGAAGGTACTTAATTGTCTAGACTAGACCTCTGTCTACCCCTGTATTGGGAATGGCGTGAAGATATTTTTTTACGATAGGTCTATAATATTTTAAAAAAAATAATACTTATTTTGTCTTTTTATCAGAAGAATCAATAGAAGAGTAATACTTTTAACAGAGTGTTGTGATTTAAATAATTGTTTACCTAAATAATATAAATTCGAAACTATTATCGTAAATTAACCCCATAGAGTAGATTAAACTGATTTTCGAGAAAATAAAATATGTCCTCAAAATATGTCCGAAATGTGCCCTCAGTTATATATATACGAATTATCTATAAATGTACGTTTGTGGTCGCTGTGTATTCTTTGGATGTAAATAAATGAATGTTACATATTCCTATGTGCTTCTAAATGAAAAAATTAAGACAATTTATTAAATATTAAATAAAAAAATATTTTTGACCACTTCTAAGACAAAATTATTGATAATAATTTATTATTTTTTAATTTAAATAATGCAACAAAAACAGCGCCCTCTGGTTAAAAGATTTCAGATTTCTCTAAAATTATCTATTCTTTTACAATTCATAAAGATCCTATGTGGATAAAAAACGATTAAAAAGAACACTTTTGACAGCAATTACAAAAGTCGAGCTAAGTGACAAAATATTATTACATAGCTAATATTCCTACTAAAAAATAGCTTCTAAATTTACTTCCATCCTTGTAGATAAGCTTTTTATTGCTTCTAATTTAGGATGAATATGGACTAATTTTTTGCCCCATAATGGTAGTAACAAAAGACGTGAATCTACCTTCCTGCAGCGATCTGACCGTACCCGAAGTAGATTTATCAACGGCAACCCTCATAAGCGCGGGCCCTTACCTCGGCAAAGACTGTGAAGCAATTAATAACGAGTTCATGCTATGTCGTTACGAGTTAAATGATCCTCGTGCTTGTGTCGATCTTGGTAAGAAAGTTACTTCATGTACAATGAATTTTTTCAAAAAGTTGAAGAGCAACTGTTTAGAAGAGTTCAACCAATACGCTAATTGCATAGACAAAAGTTCTGGCGATTTTTCGTTTAAATATTGTCGCACGACGCAGGCAGTGTTTGATGGCTGCATGAATGATAAACTTCATATGGAGAGGCCAGATTTTGGGTATTTTACTAGACCGCGTGTCCACTGTAGTCCCAGCCCAGCACCATCTCCACCACCTTGTCCATGCTATCAGAAATATCGAGACGCGACACCGTCTTTGCCTGACTGGAAACCGCGTCCGCCTCCGAGATTTGGTAGCCGTTTTTACTGGATTACAGAGTAGTGTAAATCTTACATGATTTGTCAGAAAATCACATGCAATGATAAGATAAATGAAGGAACTTACCAGTAAATTTTCAATAAATGTTATATAACTTGACATGTTTTCTTCATTTCGTATTTTTTGAACGCAATAATCGCTATCTACACTAATATTGTAATAAAGAGCTAAGTTTTTTCGAAATATACATTATACACATTAAAACTAAAACATAGGATTAAGTAGTGATATAAATTTTGTTATCTCATTAGTTTATTTCTTATAATATATTATATGCTCGGAGTTTCGCTAGCAGCATCAGGGTAGACAGGTATTTTATAAGGTTTTTTTCTCGGGAAAATAGATCGTTTTTCCTCTGAATTCAAGAATCTTCCATATCAATCATTTATCAAAATTGGTTAAGGAGTCAAAACGACGTTATGACAGCGATAGGCTCTCCGCCTGTCACGTTGTCCCGAACGGGTCTCGGTAATCTTTTGTGTAGTTTTTGTGAATGTAATTTTTTTTCTTGTTATTTGCTTTAACTGCGCTTGTAATTTTGAGGTCACGGAAAATAATTCTTACGAATAATATTCTTGCTAGTAAACAACTATTACAAATACATATGTAAAACTTAACAGATTCATGTGAAATTGATTTCATTTTAGATGTTGCTACACATTTGTTACACAATTTGCATAGGAAATAATTACGAATTCACGTTGCAAAGAATTTGTGCGGTGGATACATAAATTGCTTATTAATTGTGATAGAAGCAATTTAATCATGTTTGATTGTACTCGAGATACTCGAAACACGATCGATATAAAAAATTAAATTAATGGAAATATTGCCGTACGTAGTTGTAAACTTTTGTACATTTCGATAGATATACAATTTAAAAACACAAATTAATTGGAACCTAGGATGCTATTTAAGGATTTACCTATACTAGGGAAGGTCAAAAAACCATATATGTTTTATAATGATTTCTTGTATTTACGCGAATATTACACATTTAAAATAAAACGATTTTCGGATTTTATGGCGTATTTAATTAGTTTTTACAAACACGGATGCTGTAAAGCATAATATTAAATCGGAAAATAAAAATAGTTTGTAAAAACTAATTAAAATCGCGATAAAATCCGAAAATCGTTTTATTTGTCAATAATTAGAATAGTCTCGGAACTACCGTGATTTTATATCTTATTTACTAAGAAATAAATATACACAGATCATTAAAATCGAGGTTTGCACATTCATTAAGGCTGCTGTGATTGCAATAATTTCAGACATGAAAGTGTGTAAGTAGCACAAGAAAGCTGTTTAATTGCAGACTTACGGCATTCGTGTATCGTTTACGCTGTTTAACCTGGATGTATATTAGCACTATAAGCGCTTAATATGCCACTGTAATGCGAATTTGGGCACAAATTAAATAGTCTAAGCTTCACATGGCTGTCTAACGACATGAAAAAAGCATTATACGAGTATTATAATTGATTGAAGCATTATTAAACTCATTTATGGTTTTCAAGTGTTCAGTGATAGTGTTTATATTTGCCAGACGTTTAAATTAACGACTGTTTAATGGATTTACAGAAATATTATACTAGCATTCAATTTGATAAAAAATGTTGTTAAAAAATATGAAAGGTGATTTTCAAAATTCGACCATTAATCAGTTAATAATTCTTTATTTATTATAACCCTATACTCATTAAATAAAGCATTACAGTGATTTTATAAACACCTAGAGCATTTTATATTTGGTAAATTTAATTCTCATAGCTTCTTTCGATGGGACTTGTTGACAGTGATAGGTATTTAGTGGCAATATGGTATTTAATTGTGGTTTTGGGTAAGTTTTTGTTTTACTTTTTCTTTCTCTTGCTTTATATATTAGTTCACCGTTATGTTCATATAGGTTTCATTGAAAATTTTCATGCGTTCAAACATGTTTTGCTGTAAAATATTTGCAATTTTTTATCATAGACACATTGTTATTGTTTTATATGTATTAATCAGAATAATAATTTTATTATAGGAATACGTTTATGTCAAAAAAAAAATCAAAACAAATATTATTTTTGTATGTGAAATGTTTTCAAAATGGTGTTGGCCTAGAACAGCTTAATGAACCATCAAAATAGTATAATACGAGTAATGTTGTTAGTTGTACATATAATCACAACTGTATAAATAATAAAGCTAGGAGCTAGAAAGAAGACTTTAGATGAACTACAGCTAAGCGATCCGCTTAAAAGTGGTGTTCGACTGATTCACATATTTATCAATAAACTTTGCGCGAACTGAGTTAATATAGCATATAGTGTGACGCAAAAATAATGTTAGAGATCCTTGAACAAAGATCCTTCAACAAGAAACTTGGATTATATTGTATCTTTTTATTTATTAGATGGTTATCAAACTCCACATACTTAATATATAGAGAAAATTACAATATAATTGTCTTTTTTTTCTTTTTCCCTTTCTTTATCCCGATTCTTTATCCCGATCAATTCAGAAATAAATAAACTGCAGTTGTTCCTATTTATTGTTTGGTGAAATATATTCTGATTGTGCACTTTTCTTGAAATATAACTGTTTATTGTAAGTCTGATATACGTATAATAATGTGTAATAATATTTTTTTTCAGGAAAACAGAGAAATGTGTAATAATATCATAACTGGCTATTGTACCTTCTCTCTGGAAGGACAATGGAAACTAAAAATAAAAGGTTCCCAATTCAAGCCCAATAAAGAGAGAAAAATAATGAACGAAGTTTTAAACGGAAAGCATATTCCGCCATACCAGCAGATTGATACCACTTAATATAGATAATTAGATATCAGCCTGCTATTATGGCGAAATGGAATGGAACAAAATTCAGACACGGATGTTGAAGAAAATGCCGCGCAGCGCTATTTGTAAATTGTTAAAGTATCTACAAAAATAAAAATTAATACAATAATAAATGTTTTTTTTTATTTAACGTAGTTTTGCAATAATGATAAGAATTAAAAATATTCATTATTAAGATCCACAAAAACCAATTTACATATAATATCTTGAGGATATTTCAGAATTGTTACCATTGCTCGGTTTCGCTGGGTAAATATCTTCGTATTTTATAATTATTTGTTAACAGAACCCACTTAAAAAATAAAGTTTTACGCATTACAATAATTCAAAATTATTTTATTATAGAACTGATGGCTGTTCAGCGGCACTCAGTTGATCAAGCATGTACAGGTCTATGCTTGAATTTATAGTGTTACGTATTACAAACTAATTTTAGTACAGAGCCTGTGATTGTACAATGGAAGTCAGTTATTTTTGTGCAAGCATGAAAATAAACTTATACTACATATACTTATCTTTTAAATAGCACTAAGCATTTCCTTACTACTACTAAATTATTAAAACCACAGGCACCGAAAATAGCCATAGGATGTACAACAGCATGACGACATGCTGCATTATAACTAAAAACATTTAAAAAGCATTTTTTTAAAGCGTAAGGTGTTAAAATTATTTTGAAATGCCATGTTCATGATATGTCGCGTTGTGTTTGAGTGTGGTGTGGTGGAATGAAAAACAAGTAACGTTAGAGACCCGAAATTATTGTAGCATTTAATACATGTCATACTTTATAAACGAGGCCATTTATCGTAATCAAACAGCGTTGACAAAGTCAGAAAAGTTCCTTTTGGACCAAGCTTTTCTGGGTCTATCATCATGACCCGGTGTTTGTTAATTTTTGGTATTTGTTTTATAAGTGTTGTCATTACTCTCCTGTGTTTATCTAGATTTTTTGACAAGTTTTTTTTTACATTTTCGTACAGGGTATTTTGCATACAGGGGTAGGCAAAGGTCTAGATAATGAAATCCTTTATGATCAACTCTTCATCGAGGCATATTAGGAATAACGGGAAAGATTATGAACCTTTTTAAAAAAAAATTAATTTGGCACTCCTTGATAGCTACCCCACCTAACAATAACTTACGCCGGACAATATGCAGGTCGTTAAAATCGGTTTGAGTATACACTCGATCATTCTAATATTTTTTTTGTCATTACTCTTTTGTTCTGTTACCTCTGTTGACGAACTCCTATGACGTTGTTTAATTTAACCATCTTATGAATTAAAATATAAGACCTTAACATCAAACCAAAAAATATTATATTGCTTGGCCTAATTCATGGACTATGGGCCTAAAAATGGTGCCATTAATTTCTCAAATTATTTCCCAAAAAGGTCCTGGAAGCATATGGCAACAAGTCCATAGACATCGTAACTTTAAAGATACTGTAAACTACCTATAAAAAGGGTTCAAAGAATGTAAACCCTTTTCTGATTTGCAATCTCATAACATTGTCCTAAAAATTGGCCATTATAATTCCTATTGCTACTGACATGATTTATTTATATGCAAACGTTTGCAGTTTCTGTTAAAATATCATGGACAAACCTTCCCAATTCATTCACTGGTAGGCGTAGACTTAAGTAAAGAGTCCGTACTTGTTGACCCATTTTATAAATCTTAGTTAAAATAGGAAAGCACTCTTCGTAGCTATGGTAAAACACAACGGTTAAAAGTTTGTTTCGGCGCGGCTGAAGTGTAAAAATGAAAACGTACACATAACACAGGTTTTGCTTATTAATTTCATAAAAGTGGCGCAGACGATGTTGCGCGGGTCAGCGAGTATTACATAAAAATATTCCACGTGAGTAATATTAAGTAATAATATTTAACGAATTATGACGATCTGCGTGGTAGAGTTTTAAACATTGGTTTCGACAGCTCCAAGTTCCTGGGTTCGATTCCGAACGGGAGAATGTAGAAAACCTAATTGCCAATGAGTATTATCCAGCGTCTGGATGTTCGTGGTAACCTTCCTTGTTTGTAATTCCATAAAAATTTCAATTTTCCATAAAATCTAATGCTTTAGCTATTTATTTTGGGAAAGTTATGCTACGTTTTTTTTACGAAGCAATAAATATAATGTTGTCCCTTCCTTTGATTCCTGATATGTATGATTCATCCTAAGAGTTCAACATTATAGATACATACATTTTAATTTTGCTCAAAGCAGTAAATTTCATATGACACTATTACAAAAAAACTGACATAGATCATTCTGATATAACTGAATTAATAAGTAAACATAATTAAACGTATCGTATGACACGTTCAAAATACAAATGCTACATTACTATTTGTATTTTATGGTAACCGTACCTATGACAATATAGCCTGGTTACATGATTACCTCGTTAAAAATAATGAAATAAATTAGATAGACAATAGTCGACTTATGTAGATATTTAGTTTGACCATTGTCTTACCATTGAAAGATGTAGAGAGTGGTTTGCCGTCTGTCTGGCTGCGCGAAGGTCAATATAAATGCACCGTTAAGTGGGTAAGCAGCGCAAGCCTATTTCGCAACAAAATTTGTCTCATTATGGCCGCTGTATTATAGCGGATAATATTAATGCCAATTGCTTTCTTTCATCATCAACAGCTTGTAAAAGCCCACTGAAGCATATGATCCTCTCCCATAGGTGAGGGTTTGTCGCAGTCAGCACGCTTGGAAAGCGAATTGGCAATCACATCAACCCTGCACCTTTGACTCTGCAACCTGGCGTTGGTCTACCAAATTTTGCTCTCGTAATCCCGTTATTTGCCGATAGCCAATGGGATGCCCTTAGTCGTCTCTTGCGATACCCGCTGGAAGAAAGTGAGTTACATTATATGGTTTTCTAGCTTCTGCTTGCGACTTCCTCTGCATGGTCTTTAGAATTATATCCAGAGAGAAATGAAAAATGTGATAGTATTAAAACTATATTTGAAATATATATAGAGTAACTACGTTCGTCCCTCGGGAACTTGCTTATGGAATTAGGATAAAAAGTTAGTTTATTTTTTTTCTATATCACAGGTTTGTCTGCGTACCAAATTTCATCCAAATCCGATTAGTCGTTTTTGCGTGATTGTGTTTGTGAGTTTGTGTGTAACAAACACAACCTTTTACATTTATAATATTGATAAGATAGCTATATTAGTAGGATACATTTATATTTATAGTAGGTTATAAGTGATAAACAGGCGTACTATGGAATGTTCACTGGTATCACTATTTGGTAGAATATAAATTTAAAACTCTTTCAAAATCAGCACAGAAGAAGCCAAGACAGCTTAAAAAAGAAGGAAAAAAAGTGCGGCTTATTTTTATGGGATTCCTTTGAGAAAGAAATCATCAAAATTTATGCAGAGGAAGCCCAAATAACAAAAAAAATCATATTATGGTGTAGCTTGCAGAGCCATGGAGAACGTATGAAATTTCAGAAAAAAAAATGGACGGCGTATAACTATTTGCGTGTAATCCTTTTGTGATTTACGTGCATACTGCAAACTATATTGGTATGATACCAATACAGTACACAGATTTAGAAGAAATGTTTTTTTAATTTTTGTTGAAATACAAAAATTTAAAATTATTTCTTCTAAATCTGTGCCGAGGGTAAAGTTTCGTCCTTTCAAGTTAGATAAAATTGTATATGTGCTTCAGCTAATTTCCATTGCCTATTTCACAATCAATAAATCTCCTAAACTATACTATCGTGCGTGAAAGGAGTAGAATGGAAGCGGACGAAAGGTTGTCGCACAACTTCAAGGAGAACTCCAAACTCTTCTGGAAAGAGGTTGGAAGGACCCGGAGTGGTGCGACAGCCTTAAGAATGAATAAAGTGCTTTCGGGAACCAATGACGTCCTCTCAGAAAAATCGGACGTCATGCAGCGATGGAGCGAATTTTATAGAGATGTATGCGTGTGATGATCTTAGTGAGGGATCCGGGGGTGACGCCGTGACTGGTACGCCAGACTCGGACCTCGATGACACTGAGGTCATCAGTATGAAAGAGATTGAATGTGCGATTAGAAGTTTGAAATGTGGTAAGGCTGCGGGACTAGACAGAGTTACTGCTGAAATGGTCAAGTATGGTGGGCCACGCGTCTGGGACAGCTTTCATCTGCTGTGCAATTTGTGCTGGCGAACGGGGGCTGTTCCGGATGATTGGCGATCCGCGGTCATTGTGCCTTTATATAAAGGTAAAGGTTCACATTATGACTGCGGGTGCTATCGGGCGATCAGCTTGACCAGTTTAGCAAGTAAAGTTTACACGAAGGTTTTGACACGTAGGATGCAAGAGAAATCGGAAAGATTTCTATGGGAGGCACAATGCGGATTTAGACCTGGAAGAGGATGCACGGATCAAATGTTTTCTCTCCGCATGATCACGGAGAAGCTTCTGGCTGCTAACCAGAAGATTTTCTGTGCTTTTGTGAATCTTGAGAAAGCATTTGATAAGGTTGTAAAGAAGAAAATGTGGGAACTGTTGCCGGGGTATGGTGTGGATGGTCGATTGCTAAGGGCTGTGCAGTCACTTTACTGTGACTGTAAAGCCTGTGTGCGGGTAGGGCATGACCTGTCACCCATGTTTAGCGTCCAAACGGGCGTAAAACAGGGTTGTGTCATGTCTTCCTGGCTATTCATACTGTATCTCGACAGCTGTTTACAGAAGCTGAAAGATAGCTGTTTGGGTGTGAAATTGGGTGACATAAAAGTAAATTGTCTGCTTTATGCTGATGATGCAGTGCTTATAGCACCATCAGAGGCAGAACTGCAGGCATTAGTCACGTGTATGAAAGAAGAATGTGAAATTAATGGTCTCCGTTTGAATGCTAATAAAACTAAGGTTCTGGTATTTGAAAGGGACGAAGAAAGAACGAAGTGCGAAATTTGGGTAAATCAGGAATGTCTAGAACAGGTGAATGAAATTGTATACTTGGGAAGTGCGTTTAGCCGGGATGGAAGGTGTGATTTAGATGTGGACAGGCGTGTCGCTGCCGGGAACAAAGTCAATGGTGCCCTGACTGCGTTAAACAAAAGGCAAGGCGTTGTGAAAAGTGCACGCCTTGCAATACATAACGCAGTGTTGGTACCGACTTTGTTATATGGCAGCGAAACCTGGGTATGCCAGAAGAAGCATAAAAGCAGGTTGAATGCAGTGGAGATGCGATCTCTTCGTAAAATGTGCGGCCTTACCATGGCCGACCGAAAACGAAACGAAGAGATTCGCAATATGGCAGGTTTGAAAGATGACCTTGTCTCAAAAATGGATAAGGGCGTGCTTCGATGGTTTAGGCACGTTGAGCGAATGAGTGAAGACCGAATGGTGAAGAAAATATATAGCGCGAAAGTTAATATTAAAAGGTGTCGAGGTAGACCGAGATTAACTTTCGAAGACCATGTGAGCAAATTGCTCGAAGAGAGGAGGGTCAAGAGTACTCGGATACCTAGACGTGCATGTATGAAGAAGATGATGAATCTGAAAGAAGCGAAAGAAGTATGTAGGGATCGTGACACTTGGCGATCTGTTCTCTCTGGCTACCCCGTCAGGGATTGTGCGTAAAGATAAATAATAAAAAATAATAAAATAATCCTAAACTATCCCAAATGAACAAAATAACCGGGATATGAAATCCTAGTTATATTATTTATTGTTAAATCTATAAGTATCCCAAATTTCAGCTAATTTCAGTCCGCATTGAAGTCTTAAATGCCGAATATTAATTGTAAAAAATAATATAAAATATTTTTATGGTGCACTTTTATTAATTTTTAAAGTCTTGCTGGACTTTTTGTAAGTAAATTAATTTTAAAAAGCCCACCCGTGTCAGTTGATTTTTTAAATTTCTCATTAATGTAATATTTATTTTACTTCAATAAAAACAGCTTTCCTCAAGAAAAAAATAATTACATAAGTTTTAAGGGTAATTCAAGGATTGATACGTCATTTTACCACGATAGCCGAGTGGCTGGGTCGGAATTTCGAGTCAAGAGACCCGAGTTCGATTCTCAAGTGGCCGTACCAATGGGTTTTTCTAAAAAACTTATGTACGAATTATATCGTTGGCTTGGACATAAAGACGGCGACGGGCTCACCACCTGTCACGTTGACCCGAAAATATCTTCGGTGGAAGTTGGGTCGAAGGGGCTTAAATGACTCGACTCCCTCCCGACTCCCTGTATTGGGAATTGCGTAAAGATACGTCGTGTGATGTTAACAAAATGGAAATAGAACTCCTTTTTTTATTGTAATTGTGCATTTTTAAGAGGCATGAATGACGTATAGGGATAGGTAAGGTCTGAATACACACATGTATGACGTACGTACTAACATATTTATATATTAGATAAATGCGATAATTAGTAATAACCACTAATTGTATGGTAGGGTAGAATTCAATGCTCGTTATTCTAGTGGAACAAAGTTACATAGCTGTTATATCAACGTCATGTTTATAAAGTGAAAGATATCTGGTAAGTTCCTGCCTTGTGACCCCATTCACTTACTGTTTGTGGCCGTGAAATATCTGTCATACATTAATAATATAATTAACAAACAAAATAATATTTTTGATCGGCTTTTCCTTTATTATGAAGTGTTTGGTAAATGACTGGTGTTTTTCGAGACGGCTATCCCGTCATTTATTGATATCAAATTCCATCTTCAAGGTCTCTTCCAGGCTTTTATCGTCTCGGGAAAAAAGGGGAGATATATTCTTTCGCTAATGCTACACGGCCGAATTGTAAGTATGGAGCTATTGAGCGAAATATCGATACAAACAGCACTGATACTCTGAAACTAATGGTCACAGTCATACAGTATATATAAAATGAAATTGGCAGACATCCAGGGCTCTGACTGGTGTAGTATCTAATGATTAAATTTATTTTTATGTTTTAAAAATCTTTATTTAAATTGCACACTTAGGAGACCGAAATCGTTCGTGTAAAAACAATAAGAAGGACCACAGAAAAAAGTGTGCCAGCGTGTTGCCTCTCTGTCTGCCCCTTATTTTAGTGTTTCAAAGATGTTACAAAACGTGTGTAACGTGTAATATTATGCAAAAATGTCTGCCTCTTGGAGTAATATTTAGATTTCTTATAAAAACCAAAATTGTACAGAAAAAATCAATGAGCAAATTACCTGCCGAATGGTTATTCGTATTTAGGGAGTCGTAATGTATCGAATGGTCACATGAGTTTTGTGTGCCTTAGAAGACTTATAAGGGCTTTTTTAATAAAATATTTACAGCTCCGTCCCTTGCGAATGCAGTTCCCTGAATTTCTGCCTCTATCATTATCTTCGTTTTCAAAATGATTGTGACCGCCAAAGCAGAGACGGGCTACTGGTTTTATATATTTATAAGTTTAACAGTGGTAGAGCCACGCATCAGCTTTAGTTGTTGCACGAATGGGCCGGCTCGACCGGGGAAGTACCTCGACTTCACAGAATACCGGCGTGAAGTAGAAGTCAAACAAACTTCTGCGTTTCGTCTGTTGAGTGCAGGTAACCGGAGGCCCACACCCCCCTCACCCCCAATTGTGGGGGGAGGGCACTCTAAGGCCGGCAACGCATCTGCTATGCCTCTGTTCATGGACGGCGGTAATCACTTACCATCACGTGAGCCACCTGCTCGTTTGCCTCCCTCTTCTATAAAAAGTTGCTCCGATCCCAATGTAAGATGCTAAAGCACTTCAGGTATTCTTCTATAATAATATATCTAACGCCTATAACGATTTTAATGCAAGTTAACTACTTGCATTGCTATCAGAATTAACATTTTTTTGATCCTGTGTCAGAAATTAAACATTAGCCCAGTGCCCTTTCACTGAGCTAGCGAATATTACTAAATAAGTAAACAATTAAAATTGCTTTCACTAGTCCCCAAAATTTACTACTTTTAGTTCCGCAATAATATTTATTATACACTATACTTAAAATATCAGATTTATTATGTTACAAAACAGATAAATATCGAAAACTGTCTTGCGCTGGCTTCCGTGGAGATATAAAATTAAAATTTCATACTGTTTGGTAAATATGTGCAATAACATTAAGTAATAAGTTCTTTTAATATTTCCTGATTTCTTTTAAATGATTTTTGAATTATTATATACGATATATAAATAAAACAAAAGTCACGATAGCCGAGTGGTTGTGTAATCGGAATTCGAGTCGCGAGACCAGAGCTCGATCTCCAGGTGGCAGGCTCGAAACAATAGGTTTTTTCAAAAACTTATGTACGATTTATATCGTTGGCTCTGACATAAAGACGGCGACGGGATCACCACCTGTCACGTTGTTCCAAAAAGTTTTCGGTGGAAGGTAGGTTGAAAGGACTTTATTGTCTGGAACTCTATCTACCCCTGTATTAGGAATGGCGTGAAGATATTTTTTTATATATAAACCATAATATATTGCCCACAGTTACATAGCATTTTGTATGGAAATTAAGAAGCAATTATTTTCTTTTATATATCATGTTGATTAAGGAAAAAGAGCAGTATTTATCTTTGAATGGTTAAAAATGAATACCAGTTAATGTTATTTGGCATCACTCAAAACCTATTACGAGAAAACTTCTTTGGCACTTTTGCAGTATTCAATAGCATTGTTCTAAAGACATTGAGTTTTACGCCATTTACACAATTGCTTCTAATTTACTACAAATATGTGTCTTTGAAATGTGAGAAGCATCCTAAATAAAGCCAACTGCATGTGCGCTCAATAGTATGATTTGTAGAAACATCCTACAGTCCGACAGTCTTTGAAACCCTACTGTCTCTGAAATTTCAAATATGTATCTTCTTTTTAAAATAGCTAAATCCTTTTTTGCGGAGCAAGTCGCGAGCTCTGGATAGTTTCCATTAAATAGATAGAATCAGAAAATTTGGACTTTGTTCGTAGGTACGTATTACGACTTAAATTGTTGAACTGTAAGAGGTTGTATTAATACCTATTTAATTCGCAAGTAGCCTTGTGCTCGATCTAGTAACAATGAATTAAGTATAAATGTTCATTTTTGTATCTAATTGTTAGTTTTACTTACGAAATTAAGTTCGAATTTCGCCAGTTAACCTATGGTCAAGGTTAATTTTTATTCAATTTAAAAATATATACGGCCAATTATCTTGATTACAGATAAGGTACGAGTTGTCTAGTATTGCGATCACTAATCCGGTTGCTAAGTGTGGCGTTTATAACAAATGCTCCTTAAAGTAGTAGATTTTTATAGACTCTTTAATGGATATGTAAATAAGAGAAAGCTAATAAAGATAATTAAGGCTAAGATGCCTTTAATCATTTGGAGTAAAATCCATATTACTGACGCTGCTAATTCGTAGCTGTGTAATTAGAAAAAGGAAAGGTAAAAATTCTTACTCTCGTATATTTCAACTAATGAATCTAATAGTTTAAAGATATTTAGTTAGTTGAATGAATTATATAAATAAACAAAGATTAACTAAAGTTAATAAAATTACTACAAAAGTTAATATTACGTAAAGCGCAATGCGCCCGTTGAGGTCTTTTGTATGGTGTAATTTTATAACACTAACGAGAAATTTTTCTTCAGTGATTTCAGTCCATATAAATAAATAAGGTTAATAGCTTAATAGTCAAAGAGTTTATATTACGCGTCGCAACGTTAGGCGGAGGTTTACGGTTCAAGTAATATTAATGTTTATTAATACATGTTATAGTCACCATGATTACATAATATTACCATTCCTTAACAGTACTAAATTATCTACTACAACACATAAGTTTCGTATACAACGAAATTTTCCTCACCTTTTCGCCTTCTCCTCCTTTAACCGTTCAGCTGTTGGTTCAATAAAGTATTCAAATATTGCTTTTCATCTTACTTGCAATACTGAACAGGAAGGAATATTACTAACGTTAGCATTACTTAAGCAAATACATTTTTAACATATTTACAAATTTTTTGGTCAGGTTTGAAAGATGACCTTGTCTCAAAAATGGATAAGGGCGTGCTTCGATGGTTTGGGCACGTTGAGCGAATGAGTGAAGACCGAATGGTGAAGAAAATATATAGCGCGAAAGTTAATATTAAAAGGTGTCAAGGTAGACCGAGACTAACTTTCGAAGACCATGTGAGCAAATTGCTCGAAGAGAGGAGGGTCAAGAGTACTCGGATACCTAGACGTGCATGTATGAAGAAGATGATGAATCTGAAAGAAGCGAAAGAAGTATGTAGGGATCGTGACATTTGGCGATCTGTTCTCTCTGGCTACCCCGTCAGGGATTGTGCATGAAGATAAATAAATAAATACAAATTTTTTATATATTTTTTAGAATATATTTTATATTAAAAAAAAACAATTTGTACTGGATCTGTTTATATACTTTATTATTTGTAACCGGCTCTTTAAAAATTTAGCTCATTTTTTTGTAACAATTTTTTTCCAATTTTTAAGGGCCTTGCCGATTGTATGAATAATTTGGAGGTTATAAATGAATGACAACTTTATTTAATTTTGTCGTATAAAAACTTCTTTCTTTTTTTATTTATTATTAAATAAAAAAATGTGAAATAGGTTTTTCATCACATACCCAAAGAATTTCGTAATATACGAATATATGTTTAATGGGGGTCCTCCCCCATTAAACATATATTCGTGTATCTTGGAAATGAATCGTAATGAAACATATCGTCGAGTTACAGGTTACCAACATATTCTGCCAGTAGCCCTGCACTCTGAGTCTCGGGGCAAAAACTTACAAGCCACATCGCTGCCACTGTGGCAGATTAGTTGATCATAATCGCAGGAACCTATCCCATCCCAAGCTAATCAATTATGTCATCTGTCAGATCCTGACACTGTCTTCGTACACTAACACCGTCGCATCTTCCACTTAATTACACTAATTTCTCCACATCTTAGTTCCCCACTCTTTAGTTTGTACTCAGCAATTTTTTTTATTTATTAGTACGAGTAATTACATTCATAATTTTATGTTATTGTTTATATATTTTGACGACCTCCGTAGTGAAGTGGCGTACTTCTTTCGAATTCAATATCACAAGTGATTTAGTTAATTACCTTTAAAGAAACGATTGCCGTGTGGTTGTGTGATCGGGATTCGAGTCAAGAGATCCGAGTTCGATAGCCAGCTGGGAGACACGTTCCAATGGGTTTTTCAAAACTTTTTTTAGTTACAATACGATATGCGGAATTCGAGTCGAGAAACCCGAGTTCGCTCCTCAAGAGTTTATGTACCAATCCATTGAAAGGTTTTATTTTTAATAACTTTGTGCGATTTATGTCGTTGGCTTTAGGTGACGACGAGCACACCGCCTGTGTGTCATGTTCTCCAAAAACATGTCTTCGTTGGAAGGTGGGTCGAAAGGACTTCATTGTCTAGGCCTCTGTCTACCCCAGTATTGGGAATATATTATTATTAATATTGTGAAGGCATGAAGATATTATTATTAATATGGGAGCAGATCAATGTATATAATATTGTCCAAATTTACACATATTTTTGTGTAAAAATAATGAATGTTTCAAAACATTATACACCCAAACGTCCCATTATGCAATAAATATGTATGTTGTTAAACGTATTCGTGAAAAAACAAAAATGACGCAGTGCGGTCAACGTAAATTGTGTCAGTTGCGTATTTAAAATCCGGTTCATTGCAATCATTGCTCTTCAGAGGTCAGTAATAAAATTTGCTAGATCTTAAGTGTAAGGTGGATAAAAATGTGTTATAATATTCTATGTCTACCTCATAATAGTTCAAGCACACTGAAACCCTTTAAAAATCTCTCGCATTTATACTTGCAGCCAATTCAAATGTTGTACTAAAACAATTTACACACAATAACACCTTTTGTTTGTACCATGTATAAAATCATGACAGATTGACACACAATGTTTAAGTATCTGTAGCACTCTGGGAATAACTAGTTTAATTTTATTTCAATTCATTTCTAATTAGTAAAAGAAATTCAGCATCGGATAATAATCATTAGAAATTGATTGAGAAAGATTATCAAGTAAATTATTTATACAAATATATATATATTTATACAGTATGTAAAAAAATATTTTTTTCATTAGAAGTCTTGGAATAAATATTAAATTATTTTGTCAAATCTATGTTCGAATAAAAATTTAAAAAACATTAGCGGAAATGGTATTTTTTTCTATCTCAACATCATATGTATTTCAGAAACACTCAGACAGCGAGAGGAAACCAAAACAAAGTAAGATGTGAGAAATCTGAGTTGTTACCGTTTTTCCTTACATTATAATAAGTTATAACGCCAGAAGCCTGATTACCACATTCATTTATGTAATACCAATTATGCGTACTGATAGGTAGCCGTAGATATAGCAAACGCTTTAAGAAAGTCAGTCAAGTTATAAATTTTAAGCAATATATATTGCTGTAGTTTATAAATTAAATTAAAGAAAATATTTTCTATGTTTATTGTGCTCCAATTTTGTCTTTTTGTTTAGATCGAACTTGTATTATAAAACGTATCTATATACAAAACTACTGGTTGTTAATACTTTAACACGTTTTTTCTTGATTATTGTAACCCTCGTTGACGAAGAAAAGTGAAAAAATATTAAAATTTATTTGAATAAAAAAAAATAAGGCAAATAGTCAAGAAAAGGTTTTACTGCGTTCTCATTTAAACAACAAAAATGCAAAAAGAAGGCGAAAATTAACATAGTTAAAAAGGGGTCGAGGTAGGCCGAGGCTAAGTAAGCAAATTGCCTGAAGAGGGCAGTGTCAAGAGTAAACAGATAGCTAGAATGTATGTAGAAAATCATGAATTTAAAAGAAGCTAAAGGGGTACGTGGGGATCGTGACACACGGCGAATCGTTCTCCCTGGCTACCTCGTATATACAACGGGACTACGCGTATAATCAATTCTATTCCTTTTCTATGTAACTTGTATAACAGTAATAATAAACGTGTCTGGTACTATCTGATGTGATTAATCTGCTAATCCAGGAGATTGTGTTTTAAGTTTTATGCAATGAACTTTGTATTAACCATTTACAAATAGTTAATTCAGTGCGATTTTAAAGATTTTTACCAATGGATTTTTATTGGAAATCTTAAAATTTAAGAAGGATCCGGAATAACAAAGATTTAACAGAATTATAAAGGTAATGATTTTGAAATGAAAGGTTATAATAATATGTAATAAGTAATATGTAATATGAATAATATGTCAGTATGTTTAATCTACAAGATTTAATTAGTATATAGTTTTAAAATTAATTCTCTATGTGAAAGCTTATAAACCCCTATAATTCCTGTGTTTTGAAAATAAAGCCATTAAAAACAGATGAAATACCGAATAAGAATCCCGAGATATAATAAGAGTGAAAAGAGTTATTTATTATTTCCTATTCTTGCATTTATCAATACTAGAAAATTATAAATCTTTAGAGACAATTTAGCCGTTTCAATCCACATTTCATCGGAGTTATTTTAAAAAATTGTGACAGAGGATAACCCTGTCAACATCTTAATGTATAAGCCACCAATACAAATTGGACGTAAGTTTTGAATAAACTCTTAGGTACTAACGGTCCTTTGTTTGGGGATCTACACCTACTGAGGAGCTATCTTGACTCTTCTTTACTATTTAAAATATATTTTTTTTATCTTAAAACACGGAAAATGTATTTCAAATAATTATATATAATTGTACGCATATTAATTTTTTACCTTTAAGCTAATAAGTTTAAGACACCACCTAAGCTAATAAATTAGATAACGGAGACAGAGAGATTTGGATATTTAAAGCAGTTTAGTCCGATGATTCTTAAATTTTCTAAAATACTCTGTATCTGTTTTTAAGTTGGCCTATACAGCTTAAGTTGGATTTGCTAAAATGTTAATCTCGTAGGTATATAGTTTATAGCACAGTATTGACAAAAAATATTTATCAAACATTTAGGACTGATTTCATTACAAAATTATTCGATAAAAAAATCTTACCCGTATTCAGCAACCCGATACTTAAAAGAAGTAACGATAATAAGTTTTGGTAATACATTCTCTGTTATATCACTAGTTAAATGTACATGGATCACATTAAATCACAATAATGGCACTCGTTGCTCCCGCGCTGATTTGTAGAGAGCTCAAATATTCAGTAACTGTGAGTGCGATGCGGTGCCCACCGGAGTCTGCGTTAACGAATGGTGTTGGGGACCAGTCGGTTGCATAAGTACCAAGCGGCTGTTGATACAGATTATCATTTGGCGGACACCCAACACTTTCGCTGAACTTTACTGCTTCAGTGTGTTTGAGTTAAATTGCCCTCTTACTGAGTCAAATAAGATTAGTAAACGTATTACCGCATGCACATAACACTATTCTGTCATATAGCGTAAGTACATAGTGGCATGACTAAAAAGGTATCAACAACATTGGCTACTTTTTCGGTAATTCCGTCCAGTTCGAACTTAATTTTGACTGGACTGGATCCAGACATATATTTTTTTAAATTTTGCAAAAGTAATATGCTTAAAATTTCTAATATAGACCTAAAAGGTTATGAGAGGTGTTCGTTTTCGAAATCGAATTTAAATATTGGTAAGATTGACCAAGTTAGCACATATCGTTTATCTAAATAACACTTTTAAAATAAAACGATTTTCGGATTTTATCGCATTTTTAATTAGTTTTTACAAACTATTTTGTCCCCCCGTGACCACGGTTGCTGTAAAGCATCCGAAACGTCGGGAAATAAAAATAGTTTG